>WJFB01002496.1:0-18844 GCA_009870185.1 Pygmarrhopalites habei
TAAAATGGTTGTCACAATGAGATTTGACATGGAATCTGACCAAATCGCAGAGTACCATTACTCTGATAGTTGGAAAACAAGATTGCAAAGTTTATGGCAGTATGATAACTCTATTTTCTCATACGTTGACGTAAAGTCAAAGTTTTGTAAAACTCGACTGCACTTACCCCACTCGACTCTATAATGTATATGACAGTGTGCAAATTACTATTAAAATGGATTTGAAAAACTAGACTCGTGGAGAAAATGGTGGAATGAGAAAAATTGCAAGGCTTACCGGGTGTGGAATATTATTTTAAAGTTTTAAGCTCATGACAAGACACGGGATAAAGCGTCGAACGCTCACATTATGTATTCCCACGTCCACTAATCCATGCATGCATACAATACTCAATTTCTAAAGTCTCAACTCTTATGCACTCTAAACATTATCTCCGTCCCGCTGCTACCCTCTACTTTCTCCAGTACACATGTATATCTGTGCATAAATTTCTGTTCTGACTATCTCACGCAAACCCTACATACATACATCTAAATGGAGAGAAAAAAATGATGGAAAGGCTTACACATTTTCTCTCCCGCTCCAAAATCTTGAGCTTGAGTGTTGAGCAACAAAATTCCAGCTTTCTCCATCTCAAAGAGAGAGAGAGAGAGAGAGAGAAGAAAGAGAGAAGATAAAACAAGAGTGGCCTTGAATCTTGTGCAAATGGTCTTATGAATAAAGGATCAAGAACAAGAGAGGAATATGAACTGAAATGGGAAATTCAAATCATAAGTCCATTGTCATCTCGAGCTCAGGAAAAGACGAGCGGAGAAGAGGGAAAAGGAAAGGAGAAAGAGAAGGAATGGAGAACTGGGCTAACATGTCAATGAGCCAACTTTGTACTCTATTATTGGTCTTATTATAAAAGGTTCGCATATAATGTTTACACTCCGACTCATATTTGTCCACCCACCCAAAATATTTTCTCTTGTTAGCTTTCTCCTGGACTTTTTTCCATTGATGACAAATACGCACACGTATTTTTAAAAAAATAGATAATCATCTTTAAAATTCCCACAGAAAGTTTAAAGCTTTTAATCTTTTTCAGAATGTGCATTCAATAAAATTGCAATTCAATTTTAAACTTTAAATACAAATTTTGATTTCAAGATTTAGAAATAAATTGGCTATCTTGATTTAACTAAAGTATTGAGTTAACTGAAGCCAATCGCCGAATGGTTTTCTTCATATTTTGTAAATTTATTGAGATTCAACAAATTGGATTTCGCATAGGAAGACTGCGTAGATTGTGTGTCTCACTGTACATCTAAAATGGAAAGTGAGGAAAAGAGCAGAGGGGAAAGGGAAGGGCACGTTGAAACAATAAGCAGTGGTTTTGTATAAGAAAGAAAAGATGACGTCAGGCATAAGACAGAGGGTAGGTCATAGTTTTCGCTAACTCTACCATGGATATAATTTTGACTTTCACTCTTCCTTTCCCTCCAAAAGAGAAAGATGATAGGGGGCAATTGGGGAAGAAATTATTTTGGTCACGTAAAAGCCGTTATATGTTAGCCCTTCACTTATTTTTAATAAAAGAAGCCTGTGCATTGCCTCACGAATAAATTTCAGAGACAGTAGAGTAGCCAAAGCCAGAGTGAGAGGAGAAAAGCGTCGAAGAAAGGGAAAAAGACTGTTCACACTGACTGAGTCGGATGAAGAGGAAGAAAAACGTATGAACGTATTTAATTTCTCTAAAGAGCAACTAAGGAAAGAGAAGATGGTCGGAGTGGAACCGTCGATTGTGTGGTTATAACTATCTATCCCCCGCTAGACTCCATGTACATGTTAACATAGTGAAGGAATCCGGCTGGAAGAAAAAGACAATTCCAATGAAAGTGAGGGTGAGTGCTCTTTCTCATTGAACCATGCCATAAATTCATTTTTGCAATATAAACTGAGGGTAAGGAAAGACGTGGAATGAGGGGACAGGGAAAACAGCACAAGACTTTGTCTTGTCTGCTTGTACACTTTTTGTCCAGAATAAACGGAATGAAAATATTTCTCCTCCTGCATCCTCCTTCCCCACACAAAACAAGGAAGAGAAAGCAAAACCTTAGTAATAGGTCAGGATTGACCCGGAACTTCAATAACATTCCTTTGAGTGTCCCAGTCTGTCAAGGAAAATATATCCCCATCCGTCCAGTCTGGACTAATGTACGAGGGTGAGTGAGTGTGTGTGTCTTGTGTGGGTAAAACTAATGTTTTCTACGTTCCGAGATCTTTTGAGAAGATTAAAACTTTCATCCAGTTATGGAGAAAGTCCATTTATATCCGTGTATGTAGGGATCTGTGGTCTGTATTTGTATTTATATACAATAAGAACGAATTTTGGTACAATTTTCCCTATCCTTTGAAATGCCGTATGTGCGATTCAGTATTTGCTTATAGAGTCAATAAAGTTGTGCACTCCCATCATTACACTATACAATGCCATGTGTGTTTTTATGGCCAGACTGTGTGGTGAAGGGAAAAAACCATCATACAAACAACATGCAATTACTACAACCATGGAGGAGAAGAGAAGGAAACCACAGCCTACGACAATCAGAAAGAAAATGAGAATGACTCAAGTTTGAGAAAGCGAGGAAAGTGAGAGAGAGAGAGAGAGAGAGAGAGAGAAAAAAAAATAATAGAGAAAGCGGAGAAGGCTTTCACTCCATAGATATTGCACAGATATAAGGGAAATAAGTCTGAGTGTGTAACTTTCCTTGAGGTTTTTACATCAAAAGTTACATTACATTAGGACTGGTGAAAATTGTGGTGTATGCGTGTGTGTATGTGCTTTCTTCTGTAAAATCCAATACTCGTCTATACTCGGTTATAAATTATATAGCTATATGAGCACACACAAACACACACATGTATGTAGATATGAGTCACAAGTGTGAAATTAGAAAGCAAAAAATGAAGTTGTTAACTATGGGCTAGTTATGGTGTCTGCCAACAACATCATCAAAGTTTGTCCAAGACTTAATTTCTCTCTCTCTCTTTCTCGCCATATAAGAATAAGTACACACAAACACAAACACAAGAGAATGATTCAACTTTGGTTGTGTGTATCTCTTCTTCCTTCCACTGCTTTACATTTTCCCTTGTTTTTTTCTAGTGTATAATGACTAAATGGCCTCTCCCCAAATGTTTTTTCTCTCACTCTCTCTCTCTCTCCCATCCAGTATTACACCAACTTGGTTCAATGAAATGTGGAACAAAACCACAATCCTATTATGGCCCCGGACTTAACATGTAGACAGTTAGCTACAAAAATTCTCTCCCATTACGTGTGTGTGAGTGTTTGTCTCGCTTTGGTGACCATAGGCGTGAGCTACTTCATCAAATGCGCAACTATATATACAAATTTTCTCCAGACAATTCAACTACCGTATTTTCTTTGACAAAAGGATGGCTAAAAATAAAATACGATTTTCCACGAATAAATTGAGCTCTCCTATTTTTACAATCTTGAAAGTTTATGCAGGAAATATAGACTTTTCTCTGTAGAGGTTTAGGCTTTAAGCCTGAGTTTAATAAAAGAAAATACGGTTACTTATATGTATACAGGAGATAAACGAGTAAAGAGTTTTGAACCATTTCTATCGATATTGTATAGTCCTCGTTTACTTTCTCTTTTTTTCTCTTCGTAGTCTCTGTTGAATGTTGAATCGTCGAAGCATTTTGTCTATAAAAATACATTGACCAACTCTAACTGCAATAGTTGGTCCCAACTGTACGGACTATCCCTAACTATGGGAAGACATGGAGGACCGATGCAAATGTGAAGGCAAGTCACATTGGTGGCTTTTTTTCGAGAGAGAGAGAGAAAGATGAAGAGAAAGGAATAAGTGCGTTGACACAGTAGCCAACAAATTACAGAGTAAGCCTGGTTGATCTATTAAATAAATGCATTTTGGTTTATGACTCAATTAAACTCACTCCGCAGTCCCATTGCATTGGAGAATGGGGGGATGTGACTCGGGTTGGAGTCATCCTCTGTAATAGGCCTACAGCCTTATATCCCTCATTTTCCCTTCAACTTTTCCCATTAACCCAGCCCAGCCAAAATGACATACACAAACACACTCATATGTACACTTACATGCTTAACTTTCACCACTACCACAATACTCCCGCAATATGCCACAATTGTGAAAGTTCCAACAAAGACTGTGGAGAAAGCAAATAGAAAGAATAGAGAAAAACGAGGATATCTTGTCCAGGAGGTGGATCGTTAATTGGTTCTTCTTCCCTCACTCCCCTCCCTTTCACTTTCTCTCACTTTCACTTAGCTTTCTAAATACATGACAGCCATTGACACAACTTGTGTGTGTGTGGAAGTCAGCCGTTCAACATTGGAGCTCAGCCAGTCTGACAATCAAAAATGAGGAGAAGAAAAAACAAATAACTCCTAGGATGAAACACCACCGGCGGTTTAATGAGCGACATGACATGTCACATGACAGGACATGACAAGTAAAAATTGAGTAAAAGCCTGAAGTAATAAAAATGAAAGTGATTTTAATTTCGCAAGACAGTTTTGCTTGTAAACTTTAATTTCAAGTATTTTACTTCGCTTTATTTTTTCTATTATTTTTCAACTTTCTCCATTTTTGCTAAGTGCGCCAAAGAACTCAAAACTCTTTTTACAAAAAAGCCACCTGCATTCATAATGCAAATTGAAAGCCTTGGCTTCTCAATCAATTCCTGCACTATCGTTAGCATAAACCAAAGATACTCAACAATGTCTAGATTTTGGAGAACGGCGATTAAGCATACATTTATTGAATACAGGGGAAAGCGGAGAAAGAGCAACGAACGCTCTTCCCTGACGTTGATGCATCTGTGGAGAAGAAAAGCATAGGAAATGATGAAGATGAAGGCTAGGATTGTTGTACTGGACCGAAGATGGATTGAATGGATGAGGGAGGTGATAAAGAAACCTTGTATTCAATACCCATCTTCAGTCTAATCTCTTCCTTTATAGCTATTGTACACACACGTGCAGTACACGCACACGCACACGCTGCATTCGAAAAAATCCACACACCCACACACGATTCTGTAAAACGTACTGGCGTCACAAGAAATAGTTGTTCTCTCTTTTTGGTTCTTCTGTTGTGTTTTTCAATTCGCCTCTCCCTCTTTCCGATTCGTCCCCCTCAATCGATTCTAGAATTCAATTATGAAGTGAGCGAAAGTGACTATCGAATCTCTTTGTAATGAAAGTTAACGTGGCGGATTCCTAATGAATATAAATTGGTGTTGGAAGTTAGCTATTGCAATTGAGCCCTATTCAAGGCAAAAAAAGTAACGAGACTGAGATTACCACCACCAGAAGAGAGAGAGAGAGAGAGAAAAAGTCTTTGATTTTTCCAAAAAAGTCCTCTTTTCCCATTTCCCTATAATCATACCCTCTTCATATGTGTAGTACACACACGCAAATCTGGAAAAGATGTAGAAGGAAGGAAAAAATGAAGATACAGTAAAGCCAAGTTCACAATGGATGCAAGGGACAAACTCCTCGGATTTTTTGTCATTGTCACCCAAAACTCTCAACTTGCAAGACAGAATCCTCTCACAAGTCTACAGTTGAGTTCCTCCCTCGCTTAAATTTGTGTACACAAACATCCAAACCTACACACACACACACTTGAGACATGGTAGACTTAGAGGTATAAACATTTGTTTATACATGGATGGAGGAGAAGGAGATGCTCTTTTATGTTTACTCACGCAATGTGTTGGCGCCATTTTAACAAAAAGCTTCTACATTATTATTAAATTGAGGAAAAAAAGATGTGTGCTGGTAATAAGTAAAACTCTACTATCTCACTCTCTCTCCGCATGTGTGTGTCCTAGGTCGACTCAACTTGTCTCTCCACACACAAATGCGTGGGTGCATTTTCTGACAATTTGCCTAACCTAGTTAGGCAAAGTAGCTTTGGGTATAAATCATATCTATTAAGGTGTTATATAAGCTATTATATGCTACATTTATGATGAGGAAACCTCAGGGTCATTTCAGTTTTTGACGGAGGCCCCTTAATTTTGACGGCGACTTCCATATTTTGACGGAGAGAAAGTTTGACGAAACTGTTGAAGTCAATTTTTTTGTAAAAAATGTGAATTATTATAAAATTCAACACTCGATTCTTTTTTTTGGGTGAAGAGGCTTAAGAAGTTCTAAATCGGGATAAGTCATATTGATAAAGGCTTCAGGGGGTTGCATGACTCAATGGACCTTATTGTTAGGGAACCCTCCACTGCATTCAAGTATTCAAGCTTGTACAACATTACATGAGCTATTTTCGTTGACTTGAGTAAAAGGTTAAAAAAATTAGTTGGACACTTCCAAAGCTGTGTTTTCCCAACACATTTACATTCGATTCACTGTACTGCTGTAGAGTGTACTATGAACAGCACCCGAATTTCAAATTATAGTTTCTCCCACTGTGCCTACAAATTTGTCTCACCCGAGAGAGACGGGACACTGGACGTTCATAATGAGTTTTTCTTGCCTATTTTAGCTGTTGTCCACTTTTGACAACAATGAGTTCTAAAATTTCATTTTCAAAGCAATACGCAGTGTGTGCATACTGTGACAGGTCAATGATTCGATCAGGTTTGGATAGACACACGGTTAGGAAGCAGCCAGGACAAATAAAAAAGGAAAAGTTAAAAGGACAACGTGACTTGAAGGATTTAATGGTAAGTCTAATTATGACAATTTTTAAGTGTGTAACAAGTTTATACGTAGGATGTGATGAACAGGTAAATATTGTGCTTCATTCAATGTTCCCCTTATAATATGTATATGTGTGTGATTGTGAAATTACTTTTAAATGCGTAACTCCAAGCATTTAATTAATCGATACAATAAATGATAATTTAATAGTTAAAGCTTATCTGATTTAAAATTGCAGACTCGTTCACATGGAACATTATTAACCTTATCCTCAGTTGAGAGGGAACAGCAAGAGAACAACAATGTTTTGGATGACGATCAAATGGACTACACTGTAGAGAAGGAACATGAACAAATTGAGAATTATTCATTGCAAAATTATGAAGATGACAATTTGATGGTATAAATCTCAAGTTTCTCTTACAAAAATACTTTCAAAATACTTGACAGTCTTAACAATTACTATCATATGAAGCCACTTTTAGTTGTTGACTTATCCACAGTTCTACATACATTTATTTTTACAGGGGGGTGGAGATGATTTACTTCAGGCAGTTGATGACCACAACATGGTGCTTAATTAAATGCCGATACTGATGGAGTAGATGGAATTCTAATTTCACAGTTACCATCCCATTGCGAAATTGGCATTACCGAAAATATTTTGAATTCAAATAAACATGTAGAAATCAGTCCCCAAGACTTTTCGGCCCTGAATCAATTCCCTTTCGACATGGTCAACAAACAATACGTTGACACCAAAATTAAAGAGCTACTGGAGGAGTTCCGACAATTAAAAGAAATTTTGTTGGAAAAATCAAAATACCCTTCTGTATCAGTCTTGCCTGCAGTCCCATTAGGTGTAATCACACGAAGCGCAGTCACACAGTCCAGAGACACTTTATTAGTTCCTTCAGAATTTGAGAACCTGAAACATTCCCTTACTCGAAAATTTCAGACATTTTAAATATCTACCCCAACTATCAGTTGCACTGTGCTGACGGAAATTTAAATGAAAATAGTCCAGACAGTCTAGTGTCTATACTGTATGGATCCAAAGAACCCTTAATTCGGTTTGTTTAAATTTGATTTTGAAGGGGCGATTTCACAGAGTCAGCTCAGCCCAGGGATTTCACCAATTTAAAATACAAGGTTATCGAACACAAATCCAGTCCCCGTTATCTATGAAGTCTCCGTACTTTTCAAAAAAAGTTAAATGAAAAGATGATGGATGCTCCAAAAAATTATTTAACTGGAATGAACGTCGCCAGAAGTGCTTATAAGGCAATTGTGTCCCACTCCAGTCGGAAGGAATTTGAACTTGAACTTGCCTGTGACTCAGCAAAAGGGTTTATGTAGGTCACAAAATTCATAGTCGAAATGTATCTGCCAATCTGACGGAGCACTTTTATAGTGTCCTTTTAAATCGACTAAAGGAAACCATGCACTCACATATCCCCGGAACAACGGAACCACCCCCTATGCTATCATAGCTGACAAGTTGACCCCCAGTCGTACAACCCTCCAAGTACAGGGAACGATAACACACATTAGTGGTGAACTCAATTCTCTTCTCATGGAGATTGTTCCTGTCGTTGACCACACAGGACCAGGAATCGCTCTTTCCATCTACAACTCTGAGATAATATTTCTCACCAGAAGAGATTAGGCGAAGGTATATTTTTTAAAAAGTTAGACTCGACATTTAAAAAAAATTTAATGTCCTCAAACATAATTTTAATGAAAAATTGTCTCACAGATTTGTTGGGGCCGCATTTGATCGCCAGTACTTACATTTGAACGTCCCGAAGGAATTACTCACATTAATGGGGGTGGAGGGGAGAGCAATTGGTTGGTACTCTTTTACATGGGAGCCTGCACACATCATTGAGTTGACCCAGAAAGATTGTAAAAGGATTTGGCAGCCCCCAAAGTCAAAGATCCAGAAAACAAAGTTTCAACCATTTGATGAGAAACTTACTGCTCTGTGGGTCAGGAGGGTGTTTGAAAATATTGGGAAGGTCATCATAATGTGGGACACGGAAAGGGTTTGCAATCACTTCTCAATGAAGCCGCGATCGCCGACTCGAAGTCAAAACGACCAATTGGGGTTTCAGACACCCGTTTTGCCACTTATTCGTACAATGTGTTAAGGAATTTTTTGTCAAATTATCCACTGTTGTATAGTCATCACAAAGTGAACAAACTGCTCGAATTTTGAACCCTCCAAAAAGCTTTATTTGTGATGCGAGCAGCTGGGTTGACGGACATTTTCAAAATAATTCAGAGGGCATCACGTGAAGTTCAACAGCCGAGTTTGTACCCATGGCAAGTGGATGCCTTAATCAAAACGTGTTGTTCATTCTTGGAGCGAATGGAAACTCAACTCAAAGCCTCCCCATATTTATTTGGTGTGTCCCTTCTGCACAATTTCAGTTCAGTCAGTCGTGAAATCTCAGATTGCGGAAGTTTAGTGGAAAATCTCTTCAGGGCGAGAAGACAAGGCTATCCACTAACCAGAAGTCGAAATTGACACCACAACAAAATTTAAGGAGGATTTTAACAAAGCCCGTCAAAATGTGGCTTCCTACTGTTCAATATTCCGAGTCAAATTGCTCAAGCGATACAACAAACAGAAGCAACCAATCAACTTGATGGCTGGACTGTTGTTTTCCCTTCAAAAAATTCAGAAAAGAGTTCCATGTCTTGTCCCACCCATTTTCAAAAGATTTTTTTAGCTTGCACAAACCGCAAACTTTATATCACCTCAAATTCCCTATCCAGTACTTCAAGCTGAATATTCAGTTTACAACTGTAGTCCGTGAGCTAGCATCGAATTGGACCAATGAAAATATAAAATTCACCGAAAACTCTCTCTACAATCACTTGTTCAACTCTGAAACCCATTTAAAACACTGTCGAGTTGTCGCCCATTTATGCCTTGGAAGTCTACTCCGGACACACTATGAAGCGGTCTATGAAGGTATGGGGAGTATGGTGGACCGCCATTGTTTGAAAAGGAGTTCACTCTCTCAAAAGCACTTGTCTATGGAAGTTTTCCTTGGATGGAATGGACCACCACCAACAATCTCCTGCAACCCTCTGTTGGAATTGGCTCTCGACACCAAATTTGGTGATCGCGATAACTGGAAATTTGTCAGAGTTTCACGGCCTGATCGAGTACAGTCATTTTCTGTATCTAAGGTAGTTGACAGAGTGAATAAGAAAAAAAAATTATCCAATTTCAATAAACATTTTAATTTTTTTCTGAATATACTACACCTTGAAAATGAATAAAACCAGATTTAATTGCTGAAAATAATTGTCTTTTAAGGGAATTATTAAGTCACGACAAGTCTTAGTCTTATTTTAGCGCAAAATGTAAGAGTACAAATTGTGCAGTGATTGCATAACGTAGGAAAAAGCCTATAAAAATTCCGCACTTCTGACGGAGATTTTAGTCATGACGAAGGCTCGATATTTTTGGTTAGGTGGAGATTTTGGCTTGAAAACAGAAAATGCACCCGCGCATAAATGCACACTCTAGAAAGAGAGGGAAATGGGGAAAGGGAAGGAGACATGAATTTTTACAATGACTCAACTTGTATTTTGTATGAGAGTCTCTCAAATCCGCTATTCTAAAAGTATGCATCACTGCACTCTCTTCATTTGACTAGACTTTGAATAAAGTACACAAAAATTACCGAAAATGTACAATTGCATGATGGGCGGAAATGCGGAGAAGTTTCGTACAGGGTGGGGAAAAAACCATTGTGTAAACTTACATCAACAAACCAAATCAAGAAAAAAGTCTCAAGTACAAGTATCCCAACAACAACACAGCTGTAATAACGACCAGAAGAGAAAAAGAGAGAGAGAGATCGTGCGGGGGTTCATGGGACAAGGAAAGTTTTGTTGATTTCTACACTCAAGATGTTGTGTGTTGTGTAATACATGGATGAGGGGAGTATCAATTTGCATGAAGTAAGGAAATACCTCTCTCCAACACACACATCCTAGACACACACATTTATTACATCGTACAAAAAAAAGTTTGATTTATTTCCCCATGGACCAACTTACAATGGAATGCCAGTCGGTCCCTTTCAATGGAATGTGAGGAAGGAGGAGGGATGGAATCCTGACCTGTATAATAGTTTGTTCCTTGTGAAACCAAATCATCATTTTTCACGAGTAAAAGTAAAAGAAACCTGGAACACACACACACATTGTCCCTTGACAAAATTTAATTTTTTTCTTGGTTAGTATGGAATTGAAAGAAATCTTTTTGGAGGAGATGGACATAAATCATCTTGAACCTTCAACTTTTTCGACGGGAAAAATATTCTCTGAATTATGTCGAAGAAACATTAAAGTCAAATATGCAACAAATCATCCAGGGTGTGTGTAGAATTTCCACATGATTGCATATCAGTTGAATTTTTTCTCGGGAAGAGATTCCAAGAACACACAAAAATGTGTTTGGCAGGGTAGAGAGTGAATTAACAGAAGTGGCTTTCCAAATAAATTATCAGGATATGGAAGGGGGAGGGGGAATGTAGAACATGTAAATTTACACTTAAACACTTTAAATCTCATTCATCTTGTCTAGGTTTTTGCGAAGGTCGGGGAGACAGTCGTGTGAAATTTATGTCATTCTTCATTTTTGGCAACCTATTTTTTAATTGAATTTCAAATAGAGTCACTTATTTTTTAAGTATTTTGAAGAATATGAACATTTTGCTGTACTGCAAGCTTTCATAGATTAAAATAAAATTGTAAAAATTGAACTTCATGTACTTCATGAACATAATTTTAACTCCGGTCGATACATCAAGATTCAAGAAGTATTATTGGCGATCCACGTTTTTTTAGAAAATTCAGTTAAAGTTTGCATAGCTTATGCATGATAAATTGTTTCGGAGAAAAAAATTAAAAATATGACTTAAAAAGTTGAATGTACATGAATTCTTCGAAATATTGTGTGATTGAATCAATTTATTTTCTCAGAAAACCCAAAGCCAATGAAAGTTTCTCTCTCTATTTATCTAATCCAAAGGATTCCTCAAGTTTTATGATTGTGTAAGTAAATATCTATTGACAAAAGTTCGATAAATGAGCAACTAAAGACGTCCTCACAAAAATGTAAACAAAATTCGATTTGGGAATTGTTTGTAGGGGTACAGTAAAAAAGTTTATTTGACCTTTATGAGTGAAAGAGTATTTTAAATGTTTGGTTTTTACTTTCCGAATTGCATTCTCAATATTTCGTCCCTTGTCTCATTGCTTCGGTGGAAGTCGATGACAGTCATTTGACACTTTCACTTTTCCAATTTCTCTCGTCCTTCCCCCTACCAACCTAAGAAGGGACATAAGTAGAAAGTTTTCACTCTTGTGAATTTAGAAAAGTAACTTTTGGAAAAAATAAGGAGTTTCAGGAAATAAAGTGTATTTTTAATAAAAAATAAGTCCTTCTACATAATAACAAGGGGAATTAGGTGGATGATGGTTTGAGTTTCTTTTATGAGTACACATATTATTTTTCTCTATTTCTTTCACCTCATTTCCAAGTACTGTGAATTTCTCTCTCTCTCTCTCTCAGTTGTGTCTGTGAACTGTGAAAACTTTATAATGAGGTTTCTATGTAACTTTATACTTTTTTGTAGTGAAATAGTAAACGAGTCTTCAAATTGAGTTACAATTCCTCCTTTGCTCAACAGATTTAATCGCATCAGAATCGATTTGAAGTCAGTTACATAAACACACACGTGTCCCATTACTTGGTCATGATACAAGTAGTGTTGAAAATTTGTTGGGTTTGGCGCTTGATCATCATTTTTGGAAATAATTGTAAAAATTAAAAACGAAGAAAAATTTACCCCCTCAATAATTTGAGACTGATAAGGTGAGTTTCCAACTTAACTTTAGTAAAAAAAGTTTTTGGAAGACGAGACCTCGCGGCCACGGTAACCGCAGACTCAAGCTGTGTGTGTCTGTCTGTCTGTGCTTTGGGGAGACGGTTTCCTGTTTCCAAAAATTGATATATAAAATCACATTCTGAGAAAACAGAGTAGTACAATTTGAAATTTCATTTTGAGAGGCTTGAAAGCATTTCCCTCTTCTTTGATTTTGACTTTCCCCAGGGGGAGGACATGAGGAGACGTGTAAATACAGGCTGTACATCTTGTACTCAGAGTACAGAGAAAGCTTTCGTAAAGGGCAGAGGGAAAATGGGAAATTTCCAGTTTAACCTCAAGCTCAAACCTTATTTGATGAAATACAAAAAAAGTATAGAAATTCAAAAGGTACAATGCAATACATTTTCACAGAAGACAGAAAAAAGGATCCGATTCATGCGTTGGAATTTAGTTCGCTTGACAAAATAAGGGTAAACGCTGGGAATAAAATTGAACAAACGATTTTTTTCGGCGGATATGTAGACCAATTGAGAGAAAGAGGGAGAGAAGTGCTGCTGGTTGTGGTTTTAGTTGGGATTATCCATAAGAGATTGTCCATCATGAGTTGTAGGTACTGATGAAATGAAATTCGGCTCACTTGAACAGTCCCTGTCTCTCACTTTCTCCTTCCGCTCTTGTGCTGGTCTATTTGAAACCCACAATTGGGGTGATGTATGGTTCATTTAATAATTTTGCAAAAATTCACTCTCCCGTACGCATTGTATTGAACTCTACTCCTTCAATTCCTCCGCGTCTCCACACTTTGTTTGAATCATGAACTACGAGAGGAGACGAACCGAAACAGAGCAGAAGTATGTAGGGTGTGGAGTAAAGAGCCATGAAATTTTCCAGGACAAAAAGAAGATGAACCGTTCATTGTGTGTGAGGGGTAAGAGGAGGGGGACGTTCAGGTTGAGCACAGTCTACAAATTTTCTCTCTTTTCATAGAAATAATTCCAAAATTATGAACTCACAAAGGAGGAAATGTGAACGCGGGTACGTAGACTTCATATTTTATTTTGTATTTGACATTTTCTCTGTCCTTATTGAAAATTAGACAGACGGAACAACGCACACACATGCTACTCTACACTCACTCTTCCATCAAACTGGAGTGTGTCTCAATGGTGATGAAGAAAGGGAGAGAGGAGAGGAAAAGTTTCCTCTCTCTTTGATGGTATGACTCTTGACTTGATAGCTAACCAACCTGCACAAAATCACTTTTAATTTAGGTCACCCATGTATTAAGTATTAGCTGTGTGCACATCCTCTCAATCATGTACACACACACACATGTCGACGTCTAGAATGGAGGAGCTGACGAGTCGTCAACTTTTACTTGGAGAGACAAGTGGAGGATTGTGTGTGTGCTGGTATCATCAAGCGAGCCTGACATGGGGCTGTCGAAAATGTTAATTTTATGGATTTATCCGGTGCAACAAGACAACATCCTTATGGAGTACACTGATTACCAGTATACGAATTACGGTGTGTGTGTCTATAACCATTACGTTTAGTTTGAAGGAGTAGGAAGAGGGGTTAAAGGAAATGGTGACAGCCTTAATAAATAAAGGATGGAAGAGAGAGGGTCTCTTAGGGATAGAAATAACTTTCACCATGATATACAGCACCAGAGAGTGATAGATATATTGCTATATATTTAGTGTAAAGCATGTCACTGTTGATTTTTCAGTTGGTCTCACACGCACGTACACGTGTTGTTTAATGAGTAATGATGTGCAAACGGGGAGATGAAGCATTACTGTCAGATTAGGTTTACGAGAACGAGGGGGAAATTTTCCCGTATCGACCTAACTTTTTATTAGAATTTTTGTATGAACTATAATATAATTTTTCCCACCACACTTGATTCCGTCTCGTCCTCCTCTTGAGACAAAAAGTTGATTTAATTTGGAGAAAAAGTTTATTTTTGTTGTGCAAAATATTTTCAAATCGCAGTGTACGGAGAACATAATTTTCCAAACGACGTATATTGTTCGGTTGCTTACCCAGTTTTCATCAATTCCTCCCTTGCTCTCTTTTTCTTTTTTGTGGATGTGAGAGATTGTGGAATTTGAATTGGAGAGTTGAGAGAGAAGTTTGGGATAGTGGGTGGATGGTGGGCAGTGGTGAAAGTACTCGAAATTTGGAAGCGGTCCTCGAATTTCAATATACAAACATCAGACAAGTTTTGACTGATAAACTTGGGGAAAGTGGACGGACGACGGATGGACGAGGAGGATGTGAAAAAGAGCTTTGACTGGAAAAAGTTTTTTTCAGAGCTGCCGAGAGAGTCTCCACCCTACACCCTAAACCACACGGACAAATCTGGAATTTTGAAGGTCAAATAAAATCACCAAACCATTCAAAAATTCCCAATAGGCCATACTCGGAGATTGGATAGGGTTTTCCAAAGCAGAAACACACACACACACACACTTTTCTCTCTCACTCACTCTTTTACGCTTTTGATGTGAGAGAATGCATAATTCTGAATCAAACTTATATTATACAGTTGAAGGAGGTAGAAAATGGTGGTAGACATTCACACACACTCTCTCTCTCATGGCTGATCGAAGGTCACAGTTGTAATGTAAAGGAGGATGAATATGAAACCTTTTACTTTGAGTACAGTACAATGTAATTCAGTGCAGGGAAATCCGAACAAAGAAATGTCGTCATCAAGTCTACTACTACTCATCGATCTGAACAAAAATGGAGCAAAAAATCCAGGTACCATACTCTTCCATCCATACCACACACACCACTTACAACCCTATGAATCATCCTTCAAAGTGGGTAGAAAATCTGCCAATTTGCCAAAAAACACGTTCGGTCTAATCTGTCAAAAAAATCCGAAGAAATCCCGTACCCACAAAGATTTTAAACTTACTGAGAAATCAGTAAATCTAAAAAAGAACCCGACACACACTCTCACACTCACGAAATGTCATTGTACTCAGACAACCGTTACGTAAAATGGTGTAAAATTAGAGTAAAAAATATTTTTTCTGAGTATTTCTTTAACAAATTCCGCATTGGAATGTACGTACTTTCGACAAAGAAATTTTCAAGAAAATTTCAATTTGAGATAAATTGACCGTATTTCAAATGTAATTTTGAGATAAATTGACCGTATTTCAAATGTAATTTTGAGATAAATTGACCGTATTTCAAATGTAATTTTGAAATAATCGTTGTACAAAATGGTCATAAAATTTTTTGTGCAAATGAAAAAATATGATTTTTTATTTTAAGAAATGAAAAGGCTTGCAATTCGATGAAAAGCAATTTTCCTTGTCAGATTTTCTACCTACAATCCTCTCCACATCAACAAGGAAAATCAAAATATTCATTCTGACAGTCTCACTGTTCTGTCTCTCAAGAAAAACTCCATGTGTTCTAACGAATCAACATTTGCCTTGTAAAGTGAAATAAAATAAAAATTTCCATCCTTTCCTACTGCTGAAAGAAAGAACAACAAGTTTCTATTTCTAGAGGCGGCTCCGTCTCCGTGACTCATTTAAGTATTTAGCTGAAAACCGAGGGTGAAAATTCACAGAAAATCATTCAAACGACAAACATCCTAACGACACACACACACACTTCACTTGTCAAAAACCATACTATGTGTGCTGAATAGAATGTATTCAAACTTGATAGTTGTACTACAACCCTCGGAAATAAAAGGAAAGGAAATCAAAGTAAGCAACTACATAGGAGAGGAGGTACTCGTAAGCAACGACGACAGGGAATTACAACAAAAAGAAAAGATATTATTTCTTTCCACATGCATCACAGTAATTCTGTATGTCAAATAGGAGAGCGTGTGTGTGTGGTATCACAATGTTGTTGCTATTTCATGCCATGGCAGCCAAGAAACAGAATACATTGGTTGAATTCGGAGAACCGGGGGAAGAAGAAAAGCTTAGAGATATTATAAATATACAGAGTAGAAAGAAAGAGAAAGGGACTTCCTCTCAGCTCATCATTTCTTCTGATTTTGGGGTTGACTGGCTAGGCCAAGGAAAGTAGTTTTTTCCACGTCTTTGCTCAACATCTCCAAATTTATCACATTCAACAAGATTGGGTTCGAAGAAATACATGTACTAGACGTACTTTACATTGGTAAGAAGTAACCAAGGAACATAAGACTACTTCTTTATTTATCTCCGTCCCCCATTCCCTCTTCCTCCCTCTTCCCCGTTTCCTGGACCATGAACAGCCCAGTATGCACCCCTCTTTCACCACACAATCCTAGTAGCTACACATTGTGCTATATCTATTGTTTTTTGCCCTTGCTAACATATTGTCTGACGAGAGAGAGAGGAAGGGAAAGAGAAAGTATATAGATTAAAGGCAGGAGGGTTTTGTCAGCTATAATATGTTGAAAAAGTGGAAGGGTGAGTAGAGAAAGAGAAAGTAGAGAAAGAGGAGAGAATCGTAAAAAAATATTTTCACGGCTCTCAGCGCAGCATAGCAAATAGCGTTACAGACAAGGGGAAGAGTGAAAAGACGACTAATAATAATGGGAAAATCCATGGTTCTAGCCATGACCTTTCACTATGACTACCTAAAGTCTTTCTTACTTTCTCCTCCTCCTTTCTTCCTCCCTTCCTTCTGATCTACAACCTGAGAATCGAGGGTAGCGTCAGTGTAAATGAACGTCAAAATGTATTACAATGTGTGTGTGTCTGACTTTACAAGAGTGTGTCTGCTCAAAAGAACACCCTGTGGTGACGTCTTAAGCTTAGTATTGTGTACAGTAAGAACGTGTGAACACAGGGAAAGGTAAGTGTATTTATACATGTATGATGAGGGGCAACTTTCCCATCCATTGTTCCAATGCATTGACTGCATCTCTCCTGACAGCTTTCCCAAGGCTTTTGGTCTTGGGAAAAGCAAAGCTGGATAGAAAAAAATTGGTGGGCAGGGAAGGGACGAAGGGAAACTGGGCGTTCATGAGATTATGAGACTAAATTTCTAGAAATAACCAGAAAATTGGGTTTGAGCACACCGTGAAGAAAAGGTGGAAGAATATGGGTCAGTATCATTAGTGTGGGCATGATGAATCAAGGAATAATAATGACTGACACATATTTTTCGTTGGACGAAACTAACCGAATTTACAAAAATAAGCCTTTTATTCTGATGCAAGTGGAACATGAGGAACTTCGTGTCATGACAATTTACTATAGAAAGGAGGAGGGTGAGAGATAAACTAAAATTGATGAGGGAAAAGGGCGAGTTTAATAATTGAAGTGTGTAAGAAAAACCATGAGGGAGAAAGTATGGTGATCAGACAGAGTCTAACGGTATCACACTGGATTTTCATTGTGTGAAAAATGGGAAAGGGGTAAGCTAAATAAGATAGAAAAAAGTTGTTGAACACATTGTTAGAAAAAGAGAGAAGAAGAATGAATCATTGTTCAGCCTTATTGCAACAGGCAGAATGACATGCTTCCCACTTTGAAACTCTTTTGTCCTGTGATATTGTCGTCAAATACATTGGCGACGCCGTTGTATTCCTTTTCCTGCTTTCTCCTGCGTCGTGCTTTTGTCACATTTTTCAAAAACCTTGTTCCGGTGGGGTGAAAGCTGTCAAGTCAGGCAAATAATGTTGTGACGATATATTAATCTTGAATCAAATCCTCCTTGTCTCTTCCTCTCTATCTCTCCTCTACCCTGATATAATAATCAGTGAACAATGTTAGACGGGTATACAGTATGTCTGTATTTGTGTATGAGTGTCCAGTAAATGTTAAATAAGATATTCTATAGGAGATAAAGTAGTTCATACATCACAAGCTGAAAATATTCTCTCTCGTCTCAAGTGTACCGCTTGTCTTGTTAAGAAGTTGTTCCACTGTACGCTTTTGTGTGTGTTTGTGTGAGTCTCTGTGGAAATGAATGCTGAGCCGCCTGTCCTTAATAAATCAAATAAATCATGTGATTTTTCCCAAAATAAAAATGACATGATGGTTAGTTACCATCAATACTTTTCACGTCCAGACCATTAAACAGATAATAGATCAACCCCATAAATCAATCATCCTCACATATCCCACCACAATATATATGTTGTAGGCAGTATCCTTACTCCAGTTAGTATGCATACTGCCTATTCAGTTTATAAACTGCCTGGCCAGTATATATACTGAC
>WJFB01002497.1:0-18843 GCA_009870185.1 Pygmarrhopalites habei
AGAATCTGTGAATTAAAATGAAAAAAGGACTCATTATACCCGCATGTGGTGAACATTCATCCTAGTGCGGCACTAGCAGTGCTATTGGCTGGTCCAAAAACTAACCCATGACAACAATTGATCGTCACCACAATTATTGCGGTGAGTGTATTTATGTCGTTTGAACTTGGGCCAAGTTGAAAGTGTTTTGTAATGTTCGCAATGATGGAATATTTGAAGTTACGCACAATTCCACATTAAAAATCTATGAGAAATTATTTAAAGTCGTCCAACTTGTCAGAAACTAATATGAAGTTAAGAAGAAATGCGGGTTAAATGAGATAACAAAGAAGATGACGCTTTAGCAAGTCAAGTTGATAGTACAACTTAAACTCGGTATATTAAAATTATCACTCGCTTTAAATTATATTGTGTGCAAAAATTGTTGCACAATTCTCAAGGAGAGAGAAGAGCGCGTATGAAAAAGTTCATCTTGTTTTCCCTCCTCACCCGAACACCGAGTTCGGTCTTCAACGCAGAGTGCAAAGTTACATCCATGTACGTCGGAGATACACGGAGGATTGATCCAGATACAGGCACTAAAGCATCCATACTACACACACACATGACACACACATTGATTCACAACTCGGACTAGGATCTTGATACTACCCTACGGTCTACAGTCAATTTTTCAAAACAATTTGCCGGCTCCAGGATGCAAGGAAATATTAATTTTGGCCGGAAAAAATTGTTTTTGTTCATTGAGTTGAATTGTGTGATTAAATTATGATGATTTGGAATAAATAATTGATTATACCTTTTGCTGTTGTAGTGTGTATTTGAGCTGCAGAGAGTGGATTCTATGAACAGAGGACTGTGTCTTTTCTGGATAGAGAGACAGAGAGAGAGAATGGATGTGGCGTGAGGAGCGGCCTTGAATAAACTGCGTTAAACTGTGGACGCTGCTATCATATCTACCGACCCAGCATTGTGCACACACGAGGATTTCTGTTCCTAGAAAGTCTGACGTCATTTGTTTACGTGTAGAACTCTAGTACACGTACGAAAAAATAAGTGCAAAGCAAAGATTCTTCGACTGACAATGAGTAAGACGAGTCATTGAATATGCGAGTCAGTTTAGAGTTGGACGTGGAAATTATGGATTCATCCACATTTGTATGTAACATCTGCCGGACGATGACTTTCACTGTAGAATATGCCAATATGCAGCAAAGGCTGAATACTCGGAATTTCTTCGTAAGCTATGATGGTATAGGTAATCAAATGATACTGCCAAGTGGCAGTTGTGTACTTTTAGTACAGTCAAATTGCTGTCATGCTGCGATATGGATTTAATGATTTAAGCTTCAACATGGTTGTCAAAATACATGGCTAGGGCAACCAAAAAATCGCTAAAATTTTTAGAAAAGAATCGCTACAACTTTTTAAAAAATCGCGTTTTGTCGCTTTTTGTGTGAAAAAAAATCGCTTTTTGTCGCTTTTTCGTAAAAATTGAAATCTGCGTAAAAAATGTGTATCATTTTAATTCAAATTAGCAAGTGTGATTTCAATGTAAGAGTTTTGATTTCATTCATTTCATAAAATTTTATTTTACAATTATTACAAAATTTTCATTTTTTCAAATCGTCATTACTCCATTTCATCATCAGACACTAGAAGAATTCCGTCGTCAGGATTTTCATTGAAGGCGATCCGAACATGGGCAGAAAGATTTGTTTCCAGAAATCCAGTTCTCTGGGGATCCAGAATTTTGTTGTGGAAGCTGAAGGATCGCTCAACTTCAGCGCTGCTCGGAGGGACTGCCAATGCTTGAAGGGCCAACTTGGAAAGTACTTTCATTTCGCCCCTGTAGCTCTGCCAGAAATGAACAGGATATGAGGACCTAGTCTTTTCGTGTGTCCTGAGAATGTCACATTGGAGTAGTTCGGATTCTGGTACCTGTACCTTAGAAAAGTAAGGATGATGGAAAATTTTTCTCAACATGGTCAGGACATTTTTGGGGATCTAGGATTTGGATATCCTCCCAGAATTGGTGGGCGGGGTGTTTACTCGTCAAATACAGGGATAGTTTTTCCAATGACAATCCTAGGGATTTTGAATATTTCTCTACTAGTCTAAGTGTGGACCAGACTTCGTGGGCAACTTTTTTGTTCGACTCAATTTCTTTAATTGCAGCAGAGAGGCCTGGGTAAATTTGGTGAATTCTCTCGAGCTCTGAGGCAATTCATCCTTGTGTTCTCGAATTAAGTATTTCAGTCCATCCATAGTGGCACCTGCATCCTTTGACTCGATCCATTTCACTGTGGCATTCAAATTACCAAAGTGAAAGCTTCCCGCCTTCAGCCATGTCGTCCAGCGTGTCATTACAGGAATGGGAGGCAAGGTTGTGGGTTTTCCATTCTTCACCATCCATTCTTGGTATTCTGCTTGTCTTGCTGGTGCTTTCAGCAAGGCTTTCTTCATACCGGAAATGAATTCGTCAGTGAAGGGCATCACTGCACGAATTTCCTCGGAAAGGAGGTGAAGGATGTGGGCCCAACAGGTTGAATGAAGTAGGCGTGGACAGACTCCGGCCACATTCTTTCCGACTTTGAGCATGTAGGGGGCGTTGTCACTAACCAGCACAATAAGATGGTCCAGGTCAAGTTTGAGAATCTTCATAGATTTGAGAATTTCAGATGTGACTACTGTGGCGTCACATGTTTCCAAAAGGACAGAAGAAAGGAGTCTTGCTTTCACGCCGACATTTAATGGCTTCACTAGAATAGTTAGTACTTTTCGAAGCTTCATGTCGGTTGTCTCATCGACGATCATCACCACATCCTTGTCCTGGCACAGTTGAATTGTTGTTTCAGTGTCTTCAGATGAAACGTCTTTCACTTTTCCTCTTAATGTAGATTCTGACGGAAGATGTCCTTGCTTCAAGTTGGTTTTCATCCATACTCGAAGTTTTGGATTTCGGAAAACGTGTAGTGAAATTTGGACACTAACAAAAGCATCTACCATGGAGTTTTACTGTAAATCAACACGATTGGATGTTGTTATTGTTGTTGAATTTTTGACAGCTTTATTCCTAGCCTCGTGTTTTCTTGTTCTCAAATGCTTACTTACACTATCTGCTTTCAAGAAATTCAGCTGAACATTACAGCGGCCACACCACAACCCCTTGTATCGAACTTCTAGTCCCTCATTTTGATGTTGCTGCACTCTGTAACTTGCATTTACAGTGGACATCTTAATAGTTTAGAGCTTGATTTTTTTGTGTTGGTTCCTTTATGAACTTCAAAGTTTGAATGAAGTGAATTGAGTGAGGAATGTACGACACAAAACCCTCAGGTTTATCAGCGAAGTGTATAATTAGATCCTACCCTTTCTAAAGGGCTTCCTGTGTAAGCTCCCTTGACATGGAAATGACACTATTCCTCGCTGGACGTGAGTTTTGTATTTTATATGTACTATGTATATATTAAGTAGAGGTACACTTATGTGTGTGGAACGTACACACGCAAACACACGCGTGAGTTCACTTCTATAAAACCCATGGATTATCAACAGTGGAAAATGTACAGCTATTTATTGATTTTGTATGAAATATACACATTTCGGCAGATAAAAACTGAATTTTATTGAGAATTTTTAAAAAATCGCTCTTTGTCACGTTTTTCGCGTTTTTCGCCTTTTATTTTTGCGAATTTTTGACCTTCGGGAGGCTAGCGGAATAACCCCCGTATGTGCAAACGACTATCTCGTCCCAAAAAAAACTCGCTATCGCGACTTTTTGGTTGCCCTATACATGGCTATCTGCTGATGTATCTTTTCCGGTCATAATCAGTCTTACTTGGCGTTTTCCCCATGCTTTTCACATATCGTTGTCAAGTGTCACTTTTCCCTACACTCTAACTAGTGCGGTAGTAGATTCATGACCATACCGTTTTGGTATCAAAATTATCACCAAAACGGTGTTGATCAAAATTAACACCGGTGGTGTAACTTTGCTACAATTCGGTGATGATTTTGACACCAAAAACGGTGCAGTCATACTGTTGCACCAGGGCGGTGTCAAAATCGCTCCGGACTTTTTAGAGTGTAGTTTGTCACTTTGTTCCACGAGTTTCGGCTGACCACTGGTGGGCGTGGAAACGGGATAGGGCTTCGTGTGTGTCATTAAATAATAATCTTTGATTACCTGTGTTGAAATCAGACCTGAGACTAAGTAGAAAATTGTAGGGATTCATTATCTATGCACGCAGAATAAAAATTTGAATGCTTCATGAAAGGGAATTTTCCATTTTCCATTTCAGTCAAATTGTCATTCAATATTCAAGAATATTTTATTTTAGGCCGAATTTTCCAAAGATTTTTCAAATAGCGTTATGTCTGTACTCTTTGCGGTTTTTGTGCCCTTTGGTATCATTATGAAACAAAGACGGCGCGCTTCCGTCCAGTTTACAATAATTTAAGCTCTGTTGACTCCAGGATCTCCTTCAAATAATTGGGAATATGTGGAATATTAGGGAAATAATAGGCTACGACGTTTTCAGACGTTAGACTTGGGCCTTTCTTCTATCCAGGATTGGATTTCAGGGATGGCCAGCACAGCCTTCACTTGCCTCCTCAACGCTGGATACTCATCCAACAAATGCATCGACAGCGTTTTACCCTGAAATGTCATCACAAAATCATGAAATAGAACACACTTAGTAGATGCTATTCCATATTATAAGAGTCAATTTTCTCTCGTGTACCCAAATTGGTAGCTCATTTGCAAGGAAAAAATCGCCATAAGTGACCTTCTTGCCAGTTATGAAGGGACCCCCATTCTCCCTCACAATTTTGTTCAACTGTTTGAGGCATTTTGGCAAATGTTCTTCGATGAGGGCCCTCTTCTGCTCCACCTTCTTCTCCTTGTCGTTCTCCAGTAGGAATAGACGCCAGTCTACACACACACATTCACATTTGACTTCAAGAACAATTTAAAAATAATTCACAAGTTCCTTTCAAAGGTCAATTTTTTTGATAAAGGAAATATTTATGCAGCACAAGAGCTCAATAAAACCACGTACGGTTTCTCCCATCAGCCAAGATTTCCGTCACTTGGTCCACTTGGTAGTCCAGAAACTCATCACCACTCGTCAGTTCAAACTTCCTTCCCAAGTATCGTCCAATAGAGGCAGACTGTGTCAAAATTTTCCCATCCATTTCCAGGATTGGTAATTGGCCAAGTGGTGCTCGCTGTTTCTGGAGTTGCCATTCGGCGAATGGAATCCTCTCGTCTTCAAATTCCACTTTTGCATACTTGAACATCCACCTACATAAGAAGTACAATGACATGTAATCACATTATCGTCTTCAAGTTAGTTCAGCATCAAAACTAATTGCTTCTTGACTGCTTTACCTGATTGGCTCACCAATGGCTGTCATATTAAAATAAGTTAGTTTATACTGGGACATCTTGTTCCCTTGTCTCACTGTCAATGGAGAGAATTACTGCAAAACTTTATGAACGTTTCTAATTGAACTGACGAGAAAGATTCGTTGGGGTACAGGATCAACCCAGAAGTACAAAATTAAACTCTGTGGGAAAACAAGGGCTATTTTAAGTTGACAATAATAATAATGTTCCTGTGATTAAACCCAAGGCTTTGTAATTGAATTGTTGAATGGTGACCCACATTTGACATTGACAGGAAAAGTGAGTGTTTGGAAAATGTGCACATTTTTGGTATGAGATATTTAAAACAATTTCGATCATCATTTTGTATGTGCGTTTGCTTGGTTCTCTAATGACTGTCAAATATTGGTCCACCTGTTGTACTGAAACTGATAAGAAGGAGGGATAGGGCCATCCATCGGATCAGCAGAATCTGTCCAAATTGAGTTTTCTTGTTCGTGGGTGGATGTGCAGGAGGTGTGGATGTTTGGCATGCAAACAGAACATGATTCCCCCAAATGCATCCATTTGTCACATTTCCTCCACATTATCTTCGTCGACAAAAATGATGTCCCTGCAAAAGGCTGGGTTCCATGCAACCACGCAATAAGAGCATGATATGCAGTATTGAGTATGCAAACGGCGAGGATAATTTTTTCGAAAACACACAAGGAATTCATGAAATTCTATTTATGATTTTATGCCATATTTATTAGTGTGCATAATAGACATTCCAGCACATTCCAGACAAATTCAAATTCCATTTCCTATGAAAACGTTCATCGGCGAGACTTTCAAAGTCTCTCGTTTAGTACGCCTCAACCAAATTCACAATTTCTGCAAAATCCGGTTTGCAACCGGCGCAAAGGGAAAGGGTGTCGGATGGGAAATGGAGGGCCTTGATGTAATCTAAGATTTTCAGTAACTGAAATATTCATTCCGATTGTATCGTAGTTAAAATTTAAAATTGCTTAACTGCGTAGTTAAGTTTAGTTGTAGACTAACTAAGTTTATTTAAGATGTCACAATTGATCACTGAATAAATAATAGTTTAAGCCTCCACTAAATTTCCCGTGCACATCAAAATTTCCAAGAAATCTTTCACCTGCAAAAAGTCTTGTAAATTAGTGAATCCAGTCGTTCCCAATCTGCCAACTTAACTGTGCGTCATTTTGAATAAGACAAGTAAAATGAGTCCTGCTTTCACCCACGACTGCAAACACCCCTTCATTTACAACAATGACGTTTGTTGCTCCGCTCCCAAACCCTTTGTCGACAAATACTGTTCAGAACAAAACCACTGGAGAAGAGTGAACAATTGTGGCCTACCCCGTCCCACCAACATTTGCTGTCCCAAAAGAGATTCCTCCTACGACTGTACTCGCCTCTACGGCCATCCCAACTACGCCTGCATGCCAGGTAGGATTTTCCGTGAAAACAACAAAACTATGGCTGCCCTCACAAATTGCCTCCGAAAAACGTGTCTCACCCGTGACTGTCAAGGACCCTACTACAGTATGAAGGGCCCCATCCATCACCCACCAAACATGACATGTCAAGACTATTCCTTGTACATCCCAACAGAAAGACTCCTTCAACATTGCAAGTGTAAAGGGAACCATTCCTGTTTGAAAACACCCAGACTCAAATCCCGCCGGTCTTATAATCCTTTCTACCAACAATGGTCAGATTGTTGTGACGTCCTACCGCCAGGGGGAGATGGGATAAATGTATTCAATTTCGACTGTCAGGATCCATGTCCAAACATCCAACCACCCATCGACCCTTGCCAGCCAAATGGAGGCGAGTCATGTGACCAAGAACCAAAGGAATGCCCACAACAACATCAAGCACCATGTGACTTTTCTCAAGTCCCCCCACAACAACAGCAACAGTCACCATGTGACAAAAATAGGTCAAATGGAATCCAAATCATCCCGCTCAACCTCAATGGAAAGGAAAACGAAGGGATCAACATGGCGACCCTTCTCACCAACGTCGGGAATACAGATCAACATTCCGCTGATTGCAAATGTTCATTCTGCACCAAGCGAAATGACAGTGGCAACGGGAACCATTACCCCGACTGTCAATGTGACCTATGTCATCGGAGGAGGAATTGTGGCTACGTGTGTCCAAAGATAACAGACAGAAAGGCGGAAAAGTGTAAAATGTTGTGGTTTGGAAGTCAGAAGGAACCCGAGTGTGAAAAATTGCCGACAGGGAGCGCCCTCGCCAATCTTCTCAACAGTATCCCTAGTAAGTTTGTAAACTATCCTTGCCTTTTATAAACGCACCATGAGAAAAGTGAAGGGTTGAATTGTGGCGGATTCTTTTGAACTACCCTGTATATAGTTCTCCTCGTCTAAATTGTAAATGTATTGACCCATCCTTCCCTTGTCAATTCAAGATGAACCGCTAGAGTGTACAGGAGGGGAAGACTGCCCTTGTGCCAAATGTTGCAAACAAAGATCTTACGCCAGGATCAAGCCACATCATTGGTACTCCAATGGACTGAAAAATCCGGACCTCAAGCACAAAAAACCACCACCCACCGTCCTCGAGAATGACGAGAACAACAACATCACTGGAGAAAAGAGTCCAACTTCCGTTTCCTTCTCGGATGGTCAGAATAGTCCGTCGGGTCATTCTGACTCTAACAACAACAAATATCCACACAAACACAAGGACCGGTCATCGTCAAGTGGTGACTCTGATAAGCAACCAGATGGTCCACCTGAATGCAAACCCGAAAATTCGTGTCGACGACCATTTGGCCTGGGAGTTAAATGTCGAAGGGACTACAGAAAATCCACATGCAGTCCTCAATGCTTCAATCCTGAACCTTGGGCTTGTTGGGATCCATGCGCCTTTCAAACCACGTGTAATTTCAATCCTCCTCTACCAGCGCCACCTGTACAAGTTCAAAATATGGCGCGGAGTTCTGCCCCTCCTCAAAACGGTGAATTCCAGTGTGACGAATCGAATCCAAACGGAGAAGAGTGGAATCCTAAATATTTGCCCAGAAAAACGGGCAGAGGTCAAATGAGGTCATCCTGTTCAGAACAGCAGGTGGCCCGTGCAGAGCCGAATGATTACAACACGACAACTTATAGACAATTTTTCAAAAAATGTCCGACCCGCCCGCGCTACCCTAGACAAACTGCTACGGTGATAAGACAGAATACCCGACCAGGGAATTGTCAGGATGAAGGGAATTACCCGGATGAGAGGGAACACCCGCCGGATGATGAGGGATGGTGTAGTGGGAAACCAAGATATAGAAGGGGACGGAAATTTAATGAGGATTGTCAAAGTTATCCAACAGATTGCAGTAGTTTCAGAATATTTTCAGAATTAGACAAAAGACTGGCGCTAAGTCGAAGATGTGAAGAGAGGGAGAATTGTTGTCCAACGAGGATGTGCAATGATCGGATGTGCAGGATGCCAATGAGTATAGAAATGATTGGACAACAGAGAGGGATGAAGAGGAAACATTATTGTGAGGAGGAAGGGGGGTGGACGATCGGGAGGGACTGTGAAATGATGGACCGATATCGGAGACTTTGCGATGAAACCTGAATCTCGAAATTTATTTTTGTGCTTTCTCATGCTTTCCAGTTAAATCAGTTTTGAATGTAAATTTTATACTTTGAATAATGCAACTTGTGTTGAAAGAAATGAAAAGAATTTTTTCGGCTTTTATTAAAATTCTGATTTTGTATTGTATCTACTTTCATTACGTATTGTGTGATTTATATTCCCATCTAAAATATTGAAATGCTAACAAAAATGTAAGTAGAAATTTCTAGAAATAGAAACAAGTTATGAAAAAATTGGGCTAAAAATGTGACCTGCAGTTTTACTATTATTGTGGGTAACTGTCTACTTGGCTGTGTCGAGTCGGGTCAGACTGACATGGACGAAGAGGGAGGAAGGGGTCAAGGTCGTCCCTCTTTTGGACACCAACGGTACATTCCGATAACCTGTAGGAATCAAAATTATTGACAGTTCACTTCAGAATGGTTTTATAAATGTGGGTTAAAATGGGGAAGTACCAGTTGTGAGGGCGCTCATTGGGATTCCGTAGTGAGCCAACTGCTCATCCGTCCCAGTTTGGACGTAGTCATAAACTTTGAATATGACAAAAGCTAATTCGGGGCAGTTGACATGCGTCTCCCACGGTTCCTCCCAAATCGGATTGAATCCATTATTCCGCACCACCTGCCATTTTATAACAAATGTTTATTACGAGGGTTCAATGGGAAAAAAGTGGGTCAGGAAAAAGCTTAAACTGGTTAGTTGAAATTAAATTACAAACCTTCGTTTTATACTTTGACTTATCTTGCTCCAAACCAGCCACCTGCAAAGTCATTTCAAATAATTATTTTTCTATTTTTTCTGGAATAATTCATGTGACATTTGGAAGTGTGTCGTTTGTACCTTGACTTTGACATATGGATCAATAATTTCTGATTTCCCGGGTGCTTTTGGCAAATGCTGTCCTGAAATAATTCTCAGCCTCAAAATGACTCCAGAATTTTTGGGGAGACCGCCATTCGGGTCGAATCCAATTGTTTGACCTCGAAGGAATTTTGGTTTGAGGACATAACCTGATCGACCATTCTCAGAGAATTGGACGTAATTGTAAAAGTTGGGCGTGTCCTCCGTTTGGTAATTCAGCGCCACTGCCGGGAGTCACAATTAACTTTTCTTTTTATGTGTCTTTTTCAAATTAACTTTTTTGAAAACCGTTTGAAATTCTCTATTTACCTAGCTGACACCCTGCCGTCCAAAACGGAATTGGATTGAAATTGGACGACCCGGTCCTCGTCCCACCCGGGTAAATCCTTGTGACTTGTCTTGTATTGTAATCCACAAAATCTGCGCCTTGCTCTTCAACCAACTTCAGAGCTTTCGACTCCCCGATCGAAGATGTCTGCCATGGCTTCCCACTCACTCTACTAGCTTCAAAGGAGTGGAAGTGGGAATTTTGAAATATGTTCAGCACTGACGATAGAGGTCCTTCCACACTTTTCTGCATTTCAAAGCTTATTTACAAACACGTTGAATTTTTAAAAAAATTGTAAAAAATTTGAGTTACCCTCGATTTTCCTTCTTCATCCGAGATATCAGTAGATCCATCGCTCTCGTCTGAATCTAGACTTTCCTCACTCTTCTTTCTGGCTGACCCAGAGGTCACCGTTGACCTTTTACTCCTCACAATCACTTTACCTTTAAGCTGTTCCGGAGACGGGAGTTGTTTCATATCTGGGTCAAATTGTTTAGAGTACAGCATTGGACCTAGGATTGTTGTGAGGTGGTTCACCATTTTTTGTTGGTAGGGGGCGGAACAATGATTTTCAATGCTCAGGATGACTGGATAAGGATTTGTGGCGAAGGCGTAAGGGACCACTGCATCAGTGAGGACCTCTTTGAACAGGATTTTGGTGGTCAGAGTGTAGCCGTGGTAAATGACTGGTTCTTGGTCATCTTCATCTTCATCCTCTCCGTCCCAACAGTCCACTGCCAATTTTAGGACATTCATTTTTAAAAGGATTTGAAATGCAAATTCAATTAAATCAATTTTTTTGAATCGTACATTCGACACAACGGCAACCTCGTTGAAAAGCGCTCACGTAACCTTCGACACTGCTCCTTCCACTCAATTGATTTCCAACCAAGTACCTTCAAAACCAAGGAAAACTATCATTTTTGATGTTCAAAAAAAATTCGTCACAATTTTCAAAAAAATTACGTATTGTGTGAAGAAGCAATGAAATAATTGGTCATTGGCAAGGTCATATCTTGGTACACAATCCGATGACCCGGATCAAAGATGTCTGACGACATAAGAAAATTTGTGAGACCGGCTAAGCTCAAATGTCCCGCTCCATTTAGGAGAGAAGATGGTTCAAATTTTTGAATCAAATTTTTGACTTGGTCTACACTAGTAATTTCACAATTTTTCTGTTCCTCCCTCAGGAATTTTAGAAATTGGTCAGCTGACATGATTTCCTCGTTCGACCCTGCATACCTAAATATTGAGCATTTTTGAGATTATTGGAAAAGGTTGTCAGTGGAGAGGAACAAGAAAAAATTGTGAATTGAAAATTTATGTAACTGTTTAAAAATGGCGTGGACTTCTGGCCGTTGGAAAAGTTTGAAGTAGAAAGTGATGAATTCGTCTTCATCCAAAACTGGTTTATTCACTTTGTGTGATCCAACGAGAGGGATTCTATTGAGAAGTCCTTTCATCCTCGTCGTTTCCACCACTTCTTCCTCCCCTTTCAACTGGTTAGCTTCATCGAAAAGTTCTCTGGCTTTCCCTTCCTCCATTGCGATGTTAAGATTTTTGAGGAGTTTGAGAGTCTCTTGGAAAGTGAGGCTTTTATTCTTGTCCACGTCTGCTGCATTGAATTGTTTTCGAAGCCATGCTTCGTAACTTTGGCTTGGTGCCGTCGTCGTGTCTTTCTGCTTGGTTGAGAGCAAGTGCTCCAATGCTCTCACCTACAAAACAATCATCGAATATTCTTTCTAGCTTTTAAAATTCTTTTCCGAAATAATCGAAGAATTTGAGGTGTGTCGTTTGATTACCCATTTGTCTGCCTCTGTCGGATTGGAAGCCATTAAATCCAGCGTCTCGTTCCTTGGTCCATAAACAATGGAGAAACAAGTGTCCTCTTCTAGACCTAGTGTCACCTTTCGTCTCAATGAACGACGTCGCTTCGACTCTCTCGCTCCCACTTCGTTGAAGACGTCCGTTTTCCAACCTTTTCGAACGGCGCTTATGTCTTCCAGTTCAACTATTGCCATTTCGTGTAGAACAAAAATTTTGTCTGAAAAATTCTGAAAGATATAATTAAACCAAGATTTTGTCAATGAAATTTGGAACCTTGTTTCTTTTTCTTCTCGACACCGAAGCAGGCAGCAGTGCTGCTGGTGTTGGTGTGTGTTGGTTCATAATGGATGCTGTTAGTTTTGTCCAGGATGAATTTCCGCTGAGATTTCTGAGAGGGTGACCGAATTTTCCAGAGGCTCGAGCCACGCGTTTGAAGTTCATGCAGGATTTCCTGCAGCGTTGGCCTTGCTGTTGGTTTGTCCGCTAAATTCAAATTAATAATTAAAATTGTGGACGTAATAATTTAAATGGTTTTGTCTTACATTTGACTGGACTCGGTTCTTTCTTGATTGGTTCTTCCTTCCTGGGTGGACTCTCCCTTTTGGTTGGTTCATCCTTGTGGAAACTTGGCGGTCTTTTGTTTTCTTTAGGCCAGAAATCAGTCATGAACTGTTTAGTGCCACTCCCTTGCCTCCCTAAGGGTCTCCTCTGACTTGGTTCTCCAGGAGAGTTCATTGCTACGCACTTTGTTCTCCCGACCGATGACTAAACGTTGAGTGAAGTCATCATTATGTGACTTACTATCGTGTGTGTGGACTCAATTCTGCGTTCTGTGTGTCTGCTTTGCTGGTTATCAGCTTATCAGGGACAGAATGTGTGTGTGTGCCGGGTGTGTGATAAAGGCGAAGGATTTGGTGGAATTTGCCGTGAGGGAAACTGTAAGTTTTGGCGTGTAAATCCTGCAAATGTTTACTTGGGATGGAATTTAAGCGTCGTTGACATTATTATGAGGTCTGGACTAATCTGCGGACTGATAACATCCCAAAAACTCACTCTTCATCCATCATGGATTTATTCCATAATTTTCCACGCAGTCCCTCCCGATCCCACCTTCTCCCATTTGGGTGGTGAGAGTGGAAGAGTAAACAAAAAGTTGTTTGTCCACATACCAAAGGGTGACACACCGACAATCCAGATTAGAGGTTTATCGGTGAGGGAGATAAACCACCTTCGTTCAAGTGTACCACCCAACTTTAAAATCCTAATGGTCCATTTTAAACGGAGTCAAAATTACCTTTCGATTACGTATACTCTTTGTCGCATGGATGACTGGGGGAATCACTGGCAGTGAGTTTTATCCCGTGACCTCATTATTGGGAACTAATGAGGAGTAATGAGCCGGAAGGTAAATTGCCACAGTTTTGCAAAAGTACACCCTTGCACAATAGGGTTGTCATGCGTCAAGTACAACAGACCAAAATTTAGTCTCGCTTTAAAAGGGTGTCAGGAAAAGGAAGAACCCTAGTCAAGGACTGCACTGAAATCATTGCAGTTTCTAAATTAGAACAACTTCCGGCATTCACTCATTATTGGTGTACAAAAGTGTCGCTGCTCAATGTATTCACAGCTAATAAATGGATAGGAAAAAGCATGGTCAAATGAAAAGAGCATGACAGAAAACGAGAGTGACCTTAAAATATGAGATTTGGCAATGAACGGTTTCTAAAGGAAGTTGAAACACCTCAATTTATTAGAGAATATGGACAGCCCAAATTATTCTGAGATAGTTATTACTAGTAACTTGGTAGTCTCAACTGAGAGAGACAAATTTCATAATTTTATTGACATTTTCAAAATCTCGAACATGTTTAAACATTTGAAGAGAAGCTCATGAAACGGAGTCGTTGCCACTAATCTTGGCCATGGTGGACAGACTCTGCTTGTCAGAAATTTCCAGCTGGAACATGAATATCGAGTACGTCACCATCATCCCTAAAAACTACAATAATATCAAACAACAAGATTAGTTACTAATCCATTTGTCAAGAAATCTTTCAAATTATTATTACGAGTAATTGCGAACTGACCCCAATGACGAGACTATGGTTAACTTTGTACAAGTTCCTTGCATTCAGCTTCCATCTCCATTTCAAAATCCACTCTGCCAGGAAGACAAACTCGTTGTCCTTCCCTTTCTACACACAAATCCAATTTTACATCCTTCTACCTAATATTTTTGACCATTTTTGTAGTAGAATTTTTCCAACAAATTGTTGGCAACAATTGAAGTACTACTCACGCTAGGTTGGGTAACTGTGAGAATGTGACCTCCTAGCATCTCCATTCTGATCCTGTTGTCTGTCAGTGCGGTCCCAATCGTCTCTCTCCCCCTCGACATCTATAGCCAATCAAATATAGTAAAATATCTTTTGAACAATCTCCTGCAAGGACACAAGCTTGAACGGACTTTTCACAATTCATATAATTTAATTCAATAAAAATCTCACTTGAATGTTCATCGTGTTTCCCAAATTTGCGACAAGGATGAGGTACATGAAACTAGAAATTGTCCCCAAAAAATTGGCACCGTGATGTGCTGTTGGCCAAAAAATGGAGTGCAAGCTCACCGCCATGTAAATTCCCGCCTGCGTATAAATTTCAAACGATATTTATTTCTTACAGAACGTAATTTACTCTTGTGAAGCTGAACATTGTCTGAAATCTGTCATTCCGTCACTGTTAAAAAAAAGTGACTACGTGACCGATCCCAGACTGTTCTCTTTATCACTTTAGTAAAGAAAGCAATACTTGTATGACAATCAGATTTATGTAGATTCCCGCCAAATCTTGAAAAATTCTGTAGGATTTCCTGAGCATCTCCAAATTCTCCAGAATTTTAGTGGACGTTGGATTTTCCTCCCGATCCTCCCGACCTAACCCACTGTCCGGGGTCATGACATCCATTTCAATCGTCGTGTCCTCTCCTTCCACCTTCGCATATCCATTTCTGTGTGTGAGAGTGTCTTTCAAATTGTGCACCACAAATCGGCAGCAAGCGTCGTACTCTGCTGACAGGTTTATGCCGTAGAGGACAGTGAGAGATGGGATGAGTAGGTGACTCACCGTCACAAATATATCACAAAAGATGGCCACAAACAGCACCACGCCACTCTTATGATTCGGCAGCAGGAAATAATTCACATCTTTCAAAGCATGGGCGTCACGGGATGAGTACACATCGATCACCATCCGCACAATCGAACTGAAGTAAGTCAACACGGACAGTCCCAACCATATCAGAAGAAAAGAGTAGGATTTGGCTGGTGAACCCAATGCCATACTAAATTTTGGACCCCGCGGGACACAATTCCGAGAGGATCTGACCATTTTAATTAGTGTGACTGCTTGGTGACAATAAACTTGACTCACGAGTCGAAATAAAAAGTCGGAAATGACAAACCAGATGTGATTTAGAATAACGAGTGAAATGTAAGTGAGACTGTTGGATCGATGCATTAAAAACGAACCATTTGCACTCCACATGAGGTCAATGTGCATTATGAAGGACATGAGGAAAAACAACTGGTTCACTACATTGAAAAGGGAGAAGGGTCTGAAACGGAAATTCGGGGAGTTTTCAAAGGGACTCCCTGTAGGGAGTATCCCTGTACACCAAGACAGGAAAATTGTCAATCGAAGAAAACTGAATTGATTAAGCGTCTCCATCTTGACTATGATTTTCAAGGGATTCTGGACTGAAATTTTGAGAAGATCCTTATCAAAATTGTGAAGAATGGTTCATGGATCAAGTGCAAATGGTTTGAGGGCAAGAATGGGGTAACCCGGTTCTATAAAAGATTGAACTTAATCTAGTAACTGACGTTTAGTTCAATATTGAATCTACCTGGTTTTTTTCCATTACATTACCATCGAAATTAGGTTGTAACGCTCTCTCTTCGTTTGCTGTGTCGCATGATGTCTATTTGTAGAACCTAATTTTGGAAAATAGAGGAACTCGGGGTGCATTTTGTGGGATGTGGAATTGGGCCACACCCAAAACCTAATTATTGAGTAGCAATTGACGGTTAATAACAATATGACTGTGGATAAAGGAAAACGATGCAGACAATCATCAAACTTTTGGGTAGTCAATAAATATTGAGTGTATACAGAATGGAATTTTAAGAGTTCAGATAGCGTAAATTAATTTAAGTGTAGAGTCCATTTTAACTGAAAAAATCGAGGTATGACAGAGAGGGCATTGGCTCCTTTTGAGAGCTTCATGGACCAATCAAGAATGAATATGAGCAATGAATGATTCATTACGAATCACAGAAACGATAGAAATGCGAGTTGTGAGTCAAGAGTCTTGTCTCATTAATGTACGAAGAAAAATTAAATCTCCTTTACTTGCCTTTTGCATTATTAATACGTATTATGCGTAAAATGCGATGCTGAGCTCATAATTGATGTCTTGATGAATGGAACGATTTATGAATATTTAGGATCGACAAATTCGACGTTTATCGAAGGTGCCCTTGGGCTCAAAATGCCGGCTCTCAAACGTGAAATGTTGAATTAATGCAAACTGACTTTTTATACGATTTGTGGTGAACAAACTGCCTCGTACAGAATTCATAATTTATTCTGTGGTAAATTGTCACGTGGGTGACAGAGACATTGTACACCGCCAGTTCGTAGGTAGGAAGAATTTGAATGTGGAAAGAGCCTTGTGTACCTCTGGGTAAAACCTCTTCACTTCGGATAAGAAAATACATTTATTTAACGTGGAACTTACTTCCACGATTTTTTGCACAAGTGAGAAAGATAATTAGATAATCAGGCTTCATATAAAAAAATTTTGAGTGTGACAAAATACGTTCAATGGTCGGTCAAGATTTGCTACAAATTATCCTGAGTGATCGATGGACTAGTAGTGTCAAGGTGGGAAGTTTCAAATATTCGTACGTATGGCAAGACCATAATAAATGTTCGTATCCACCATGAACACGGAAAAAATTAGTAGGGAACAATTTCGGGAAAAATTCCATCCGAAACCCACTTCGCTTTCAAGTTGTGGTCATTTCTTCAAGAAATTGACTCCATGTCTGACCACTCGTGTCAATCCAAAGGTAGCTTTTATTTTCCCACCTTAAATTAAGGTAGTTGATAATATCAACTTGGTATAGAATTTTGACAAATTGGCAACCTTGCCTAACCGTTGACAACCCGATTTTTTAACGTTTATTTCTAGAACACGCCAAATTCGAATACACCCGCAGTTGAATCAATTGGTGAAGATATTTCGGTGCTCGTAGAACTGAATGTCCCTTCGGAAATTTTGTCTGACTCTCAAGTCAAGGAATTGGGAAAGCGGTTACCTCCGATAGCAGCAGGAGGAATTTGGAGACTGTCATTTTCAACCACAAACCATGGATTCACCCTCCACGCTTTATACCGGCAGATGGAATTGATTAAAAATGACCTCCCTGTCCTGCTGGTCATTCAGGACACCCAGAACAATGTTTTTGGTGTTCTGGCTTCGAATCCGGTCAAAATTTCGGAAACATTTTATGGACTTGGTAAAATATCATTTAAAAATTTTGTCGTATTTGAGAAATTCTAGTCAAATTCGAATTCCTTTCAAAATTTCAGGCTGCACTTTTCTCTTCCGGTTTGCTCCTGCCTTGCAAGTTTTTTCATGGTATGGGACCAACTTTTATTTCATTAGGGGCGACGCAGACTTTGTCTGCTTTGGTTCAGGAAGGTACAAAATCAAGATCAGATGATTCGCTTTAAACTACAGTTTTGCTGATTAAGGTAAATTGTATGTGCTACTGATTCAGGGGAAAATCCGGATTGTGGCTGGATGGTGACTTGAACAAAGGAAGAACTGAGACCTGTGAAACGTTCAACAATCCACCTTTGGTATCAGAACAGGATTTTATTGTCAAAACATTGGAAGTCTGGACATTTGGATTGTGACCAGAAATGGAGTGTTCAATTAATTAATTAACAGCATTATGACTTTATAAACTTGTGCTACTCATTACAAGGGGCCTGATTCTCGTACGATTTAACATGATGCTAACACTAACATCTTAGAGTTAACAGAACGTTAACATTTTTGGTATTCTCGAGGCTTAACATCCACTTAACATCCCATGTTATGTTAAATTTTCCTGTTAAAGTTATCCCCTCCTCGGGGGTGCCTATAACTCAATGTTAACTTTGTGTGTGACCTCCTATAGGTCAAATTCGACCTATTTTTACATTGTACTGATCTTATAGAGCACGTTAGTTCACCTACCTACATTTGAGCAGTTTCAGAATTTTTGGCTACGTAGGAAGAAAAATACAGACATTTTAAAAATGGATATGAATCTCACAAGACCATTTGTTTTCATTCATACAAATTAAGAATTGGTGTAAGTTGAATTTTATTTTGTCTCCCTCCAAGGAGTATCACAATTCGTCTTATTAAATTGATTGTTATTGATTAATTTAGAAATGTGAAAATATTGTCACCCACACACACACACAATGTAGTAAAACGAAGAAAGATGTGCCATAAATATTATTAATTTGTATTTTCATTGTTGTCTCCATATTCATTATTTGAATTTTCATTGCCAAAATGTTGCTACCAAAAGTTCCAATTAGGATGATTCGATCTACTTATTATTTCTGAAGAGATGTTTCAAAGAATGTGTCGGAATACTTATTACAATTATGCAAGACGACCGCACTATGAATAGTTATTTTAATAAACTTTCACAGTTGAGGA
>WJFB01002498.1:0-18832 GCA_009870185.1 Pygmarrhopalites habei
ACAAAAATATTGGGATGGGACGGGATGGGACAAAATGTTTGGGACAGGATGGGATTGGGACTGATTGATGTTTTTGGGATGGGATGGGACTGGGATGGGACTGGGATGGGATCACAAAGTGTTGGGACAGGATGGTTTTGGGACACGATTTTGCAATTTCCCACAGGTCTACTACATAGCCAATTCCATGGCCTCTCTCTCTCGTATTTTGACTTTTGCCGGCTCTGCTTGGATAATTAATTGATACAGGGGCTGTCCAAGGGACCACCGCTGTTCAGAAGTGTGAACTGTTTTTGAAAGCAATGACAGCCCTCAAATTATTATTAACATTAGGATTGTGTAGCCATTTTTTTCTTTCTTTCTCTCTCACACAGTATGCTCGACCTCTTAGCTCATCCACACACAAACCAGCGTCCTGTTACTGTGTGCTACAAATTGTAATTATTATGTACACGTCTTCACAAAAAATTCAAATTTCATTGACCATGTGTTGTTGTTGGAGGGTAGACACAAGTTGTTGTGTAATCACACAAGAAACCAAGAACCAACCGACCAACGACCACAATATCTGTAAGATTTACAATTTGGCGAGGAATTTTACGCCAAAATTTATTTAACCAACGCGCCAGCCGCACAATGAGACATCCAGCCAGTAGACTCATAATAAAAAGAATAGAAATGGTTTTTAGTGGAGAATAAAAGTAAATATCATAGGAGGAAACCGGTGTTGTTTCACTTTGTCCTTCTCTCACTCCCATATTTCAACCAACGAAGAGTATGGACCAGAGAGAGACACACACACGCACACACACTGTCTTTTGGGAAAGATGAGACTTTTACTCTCGAGCTGTGGTTGTGAGGAGGAGGAAGACATTCTAAGAGTAGGAGTAAAAATGAAGAAGGTAAATATTTTATACACATTTAATACGCGTGTGTGTACTGTGTGTGTGTGGAGGACCATGCCACGAGCCAAAATTGTGGGGAATAAAAATGAATGGAGGGAAGACAGGGACAGGCAAAGACAGGGAGAGTCCTTATAAGTTGATACGACTGTAAGGAGTCATTTAGTTTGTGCTCTTCCCCTCCTCCTCCTCTCTTCCTCTCTCGTCCAAAGTAATGGAAGGTAAATTGCGGGTAAAAGCTGGGCAAACCACAATGACACAACGACATGATGAAGATGAACATGTAAACAGAAGGCATTTCTCTCTCTCGTGTGTGTCTTTCATTTCATATCACAGTCTGTAATAAAGGAAGGAAATGGGAAAGAAGAGAAGAGGATGGGCAGTGTGTGTGTGTTGCATTCGCATTCCTGATTGTCAAAAAAGTTGAGATTTGTGATCATGGTTGAATTAAGTTGAGCAAAGACATAAAAATGCGTGTTCATCATGATACGATGTGATATTGTGAGTGGGGAGGGGATAGTGGCAGTTGAGAGGAGGAGGAGGAGGCAGTGCAATGGAATGGAATGGTGAAGGCGGGCGACTGACTGGAAAGAAGTCGAGAGAAAAAACTTCACTTTCATCAAAGTTCAAGGTTGACTTGCTCGCGACTGACTCTGCGAATAATTCTTCTTGTTATTCATTCTCTCCCCTTCCAAAATGCAAGGATACAGCTTGACTCTCATCATCGTCAAGACATCATCCAAGTCTCTCTCTCTTCCCTCAATTCTCCAGCTCCCCTGACTCTCGTCCACCTTCCGTTGCAAAAGCAGAGATCATCTTCCAAAATGATTTCCATGTACACTCATTTCATGCATCAGAGAAATTGGATGTGATCCATGTTTGAACCTTCCCGATTCCCCTTCTCTCTCTCCCTCTCTCTCTGTATGACTGTTAAGAGTGCACAGTTTGCTAATCATGTGTGTGTGCAAAAAAAGAGGAAAATTCCTCTGTCCCTCGATGTGCATTGATGTGAATGTGGATTGTAGTATGTTGTGTAGTTCCATAAAAAGAGGACGAATATCATGTAAGAAGTGTGTGTGTGTATGATATTTTTCAATTTACGACTTTTTCTTTGTCATGGCTTGGAGTCTTATGCAATTTTGCAAGCTCATAACATTTCGCTTGGTTAATTTTAACGTTGGTCGAGCAAAAAACAAAGAGTTTTGTACTCTTGGGATATTTCAGTGGATAATATAAAATATACACAATATATACCTACTATATATTATTGCTTTCAAATTGCAATCATCAACTCCTCTCAAGGTCTCACACACACACACGCTCTGCAATATCATGTAGTGTAAGATATTGGAGGTTTTACATGAGCATCAACCCTTCCAACCGCCCCGAGAGAGAGAGAGAAAGAGAGAAAAGAGTCAAAAACCAAATGGTCAACATGCATCTTCGTCCTCGTAATAATAAATTTTCTATTGTACACACACAGACAATACAGACAGGAACTCATAAAACAATTCCCCCTCCACACACTGTCACTCTCAGCTGCTGTGATTTATCCAGTAAAAGAAGTTTTTTAAAAAAGACAGTTAATGTATTCATTGCAGTCCAAGTGCATCCTGTGCATTTTGTATTAGTTATGATGTCATTAAGTCCTCAACAAAGACATTTAAATTCCAATATCCTTTGTTTTGACATTTTCTCTTTTTCCTCCAAGGATTCTCCAAATTCCTTGCCATCACAAATCCATAAAAATCTTTGCGTCCGAGCAATTCTGTAAACACAAAAATTTCACAATGTGCAATTGAAATTTTGTGGACTGTGTAAATGTTGACACACTGAAATGGAGTGTCCTTGTCATTCCACGAGAGCCGAAGCATCCAAACAAAACATGAAATTGTGAATTAAAATTAACTTCTCATGTTTCCCTCTCCATTTTAAAAAATTTCCAATCTAAAAATATTTGGGGTATTTGTCTTGTTGATGAACCGAGGAGAGGGAAGAATGGAATCGGGAAAAGTCGTTGGCCTTTGATGACTCGGAATTACTTGAAATATCCACTTCATGTCCATTGGAAATGGACATATAGATGAAATTGTTTCACTTTTATTTACCATTCCTTTTCTCCTCGGTGTGTGTGTGCAGTATACACATGTGTGTGTGTGTGGATACTTTTGAGGGCTATGATATTGTGTACTGACTCTGTCTGCCAAAAATTTTCATTAGAGAGAGCTTTGGGAAAAGGTGAGTTATGAGAGGAGTGGTTTCAACCTTAAGGCTTCATTTTTCTCATTTCAATCTGCCGAGGAGAAGGAAAAAATCCGTACTTTATGTCAGATTCTCCTGACACTCTCCTCCGACCCTCTTCCTCTCTCTGCAAAAAAAGATCTCTTCCTCCACACACACATTGACAGGACGTACACACTACATGGGGAAACTGTTGTTGACTTTGCACAAAAATTTTAATCTCCATGGAATGCAATGGAGATAGCAGTAGCAGCCTCAGTATTCAATGTTGGGATGCGTATGGTCGATTCCTCGTGTAATTCCATGTTGATCTGTGGTTCAGAGCACACACAAACAGCAGAGAACAAGCCTTGAATTGAGAGACCTCATTCGAGTGATTGAACTGTCCAATATTGAAGAGTAGAAAAAGAGAGAGAGACAATCTTTTTTGCTGATTATTACATATTATTTCCTTTTCCTTTTTCCTCCACACAACCCCTTCACATTCGTACTGTCTACATTACCCAGAGCAATCTACTCACAGATATTTGTACAGCTGGTCTCTCTCTCTCTTGATATGCACCTGACCATGTAATGACACATGATGTAACTCCCCCTCCTCTCAAGTACTTCTTAATAATCTTTTAAATATAGGAAGTAATCATGCAGAAAAATTGAAATAATATAATCAAAACGTTCCTACTCCACTGTACTGAGTCCACTTATCCCCTCTCTATCATCATTCTCCTCCTCCTCTGTACCGTAAGAGTATTGATGACCACCGGAGGAAAAAATTATCTTGAGGAATTTTCGATCTGCCATAAATACAGAGGAAGAGAGAGAGAGAAGAAGTGGAATTGCCTAATGACAACAACATCCAACACAAAAAAATTAATTCAATATCCAAATGTACGATATGCATGCAATGTACTGCTATCATCTCAAACAACAACAACAATGAAAGGGACGATGTGTGCAAAATTCCCAATAATTGAACAACTTTGGTTTTTGCCAAAACTATTATCTCTTTGCTTGAGTGAAGGAGGGAGGCCACATATTTCAAATTGTCAAAAAAGAGAATTGGGATTTTTGTGAACTCTGTGCTCAGACAATGACATTTAAAAATAATATGAGATTTACAAGGAAGGTTCAGTCAAATTGATCCGAGTGAGAAGTGTAGTAAAAGATGGGGAGGAAATACCTCATTTGAATATTTCATTACAGGTCGTGTGTGTCCGTGTGTGTGTGTAGTGAATGAAGTGTAAAAAATGTAAATGTAATACATTGCGAATAATCGGATTTTGATGTACAGCTTTCTCTAATTAGCTTACATACAAAAATAAGATGTGTCCGACGGACAGAGTATTAGTACGTAATGGAGTGTGAAAGTCCGCGGATTCCAAATGAGAGAGGTTAAAATATGTACACTCATCATCGTCTGTGAGAGTGTGTGCGTGGCCCATATTACGATCTTATAAATATAATTTAGAAAATATCATATAGACATGACACATGAGCCTACAAAGAGAGAGAGAGAGAGGGGATTGCAAAATAACAACAAAAGATTTTTTTACATTTTACAAATTACAATGGGAACACAACAGACACACACTTAACCCCCACACTCAATTCCGTTGTTACAAAAATGAATGAGAATATTCTCTCTCTCTGTCGTATTGACTTACAGTCCACACACGGCGCGACACAAGATTGAAGGAATGATTTTAAAATGGGAATTTACAGGTATTGAATTACCTTCTCTCTTGACATTTGCATTAGTGAAAATTCCTTCTCCTATTAAGAGCTTCCACTCTCCAAATACTCCACTTCCCCTCTGACCACTCACATAGTCTAGTCTAGTAAATGGTGTGTTAATGTTCTCGTTTTCGAGTAAAAAATGTAGATCAGTAGAGATGATTTTATTCTGGTGCAGTGTGTGTGTTCCGGAAAGAGGGGGAGGGAGGGGGAGGAACACTAATTTTCGTTGGTGTTCAAACTACATTAAAATTAATTGGAAAAGTTCATTTACAGAGGCAGAGAGAGAGCGGACATGAACATTGTGTGTGTGTGATGTACGATGTGTAAAATTCACATTGTTTTGTACGACCTGAGAAAGGGAGAGAGGGAGAGAGAGATAGGGCAGTTTAGATTGAAATATGAATATTCCAGTTGACAGTCATTTGGAAGAGAGCAAGAATCATGCATACTACACACAGTGTGTGTGTGTGTTGTGTGGAGTGGACGGTGGTGCAGATTGACGACTGAATGTAAAGGACAATCCATTAAGTAGAGTGGTAGTATTCCTGCTGTGTTCTCTCTATCTCTCACTCACTTACGCTGTGTGTGTGGGCTTCCGAGCTGAATTATAGCATCGACGTGTCACTATAATACCCTCCATTAGAGTCTCTTGAAATCTCTTTATGTGGTTGCGAAACAAGTCCACACTCACTCTCTCTCGTACCTTCCTATCCTGTCCCATCTCATCTGTGCAGATCATTGGGGGGGGGGGGGAATAATCTGAGAGAATACTCAATCCGTCTAGAGGACAATAAATAAAACAAAACTTGTCGATACTAAATAAGGACTTGCAATCGAGTGATAGACAAAAGTTGAAACTTGGATCACTTACATTCCTTTGTATGTACTCAACGTGTACTCCCGTCATTAGACGTGTGTGTGTGTGTCTCGAACCATTTCACCCCATGCCAATTTGTACTGGTCCTGAGTACCATGAGGCCTGTCACTCATCTCGTCATCCCCCCCTCTCTCCCTCCCTCACACGCATCTCTCTCTACACACACAGCCATATTGTAGGATGAATGGACGTTATCTTCTCATCAAAAATCATAATTTTCTCTTTCTTTCATCTCCATCACACTCCATTTCTGAACATTCAAAACTGCTTTGTGATTTCATATCTGAACAGAATAAAATTCCAAACAGAAAAAAAAAGAATTTCCACTCTATTAGGGAATAGCACTCAAATCCATTTTATAAAAAAAACAATTTGCAATTTCTCTCTCTCTTGATTATATAATAGTACTAATAGACATGGACAGGGACTCCCTGTGGGCAGTCCATTTTTCCCTCAGTGGAAAAGAGAAGTTAGGGGTCAAAGGTTCAGGTTGATATTGTCGCGACCCCCAGAGAATAACACCTACGAGCCCAGGTTTAATACATTTTTTCTATTATGCAAAAATTCTGTACCATGTATCACACACACACACATTAAATTCGTTTGATATTATTACAGTGTGGCTAAATACTGTCGCACGGATTTTTCTCCTTTCCATCTTTCACAACACACATCTTGTCCCACACACACACATGCACACCTTCCCTTCCAAACTTTGGTCCCCTCTGAATGAAACATGGGAGTGAGGATAGAAGGTGATGTATGAGATTCAAATCAATCAGTGTGTGTGTGTACAGGGAGTGAGGAAACGTGTGTGAGAGAGAGACAGACGCACATTTCCCTTTTGATACGTGTGTATTGTGTAAAATATTCAAAATGGCATTGCATAATCGAGTATGGCTTAATACCGGTTGGGACTGTCCCGTCCGACAAGAAATTTCTTGAGTATTAAATTCCTCAACTATTTTAAATGACACTTGATTCTCCCCTGCAATAGAGTGTAATTTATTTCAATAATGAATTTAAAGGTGGAGGAGAGGGAGAGAGGAAAGGTGACAACAAAGAATGTTCGCCACCATCGCCTAAATCCCCGTTTTTCCCTAAGTAATTTTCTTGAACATTTCCCCCTTCGTCTCCTTCCTCTAATAGTCAATCCAAGTGGACACAACAACAAGAAGGATTATTTCGCTCCCATCCTCACCAACTAACTAATACACACTCATAATGGTGTATAATAATAATGATGCAGTCTATGGTATAAATGTAGTCTCCACACGAAACACTCACTCTTCCTCTCTCTCTAAAAATTTCTGACGGAAACAATTCGCCCAAAGGTTATCTGCAAGAAAGATGGAGCATATTTCACACACACACACACAGTACAGGCCGGTGTGTGAAAATTAGTTTTTCTCATCCCGTTATCCTCTCAAAGGCAAAAAATGTTGTTGGAGCCTCTTCTTCTGTATAAAAACATTCTTCCTCCACATCTTTCTCGTCGTTCCTTCCAAGTATGTTCGTGTATGACTGAAAATCCATTTTTAAGTGTCAATACAATCCTCCTTGTTGCCGGTTAGAGTCCCAGAAGTCCAATTTGCAAGGGAGTCCCTTCAATTGTCGAATAATAATAATAAATGATTAAATCACATTACATGGACGGGGAAATGGACATTGAGAGTGATACTGTCTCCAATCTGTGGCCCAGTCTACAAGACTTGTGGACACGTGTGTACAGTTTCATGTTCTACAGATTGTTCGAAGATAAAGGGGAAGGAGGGGGAGGAGGGACGAGAGATGGAAAAGGGTAAAGAAGCGTGCTAAGTGAAAATGATTGATATTAAGAAGTTTAAAACTGGTTTAGTTGGGTTTAGTGAAGCTGGAAAGGTGGCTTCAAGTGTCAATGTTGTGAGTCCTCACTACATTTCTCGCTCTCTATTTCCTACACACACGCTCATACAGATACACACTGCGTATATCCTTCCTATTCGTATAAACAACTAATCTACAAAAGATAATTTACTCTACTCTCCATGATTGGCTAAACGAATTTTTAATTTTTCACAATTTACAATTACAATGGGATTTCATGTTTTTTCACACGAAAAAAAGTCACCTGCTCTTCGAGAGAGGGGAAAGTTGCAAATTGAGTATTGGCACTCTACCCTGGCAGGTCGTGTGTATATATACTACAGGGAGATGAACAAAGTGGTCATGGTCTTCAGTCACTCGTATAAATCAAGAAATGTGTAATATCTAATGGACAGTCCTCATCTCGAACTGTACACAAATCGATATATCTATCAGCTTGGAAGAGGGTATCCATGAGAGATGGGTCTTTATTATGAGATTGGGTGAACACACACACACAGGAGGAAGGGAGAGGGGAAACGAGTAGATTTTTGTGTCCGTGTCTCTTCTTGAAAAGTGAGAGACACTCTTTGGTATGTACTATGCTAGTTGACACTTCATACACACACACACCATTCAGCATTCCTTGTTTGTTGACCACTTGAAAGAAGGAATTTGTTGAGAGTTGTGTGTGAAAAAAAGAGCATGCTTTGATGAGTCCGTACAGAAAAAGAGAGAGATAAAAAAACTTTCGGTCTAGGATGTCGGGTCAACATTTTGCCGTTGTTCTTTTCCTCCTCTACTATTTCGTCTCTTGCTGGCTACTCCTGTCATTACTGTTACGCAGCTGGAAGATCTGCATTTTATAGTTTAATACGATGGTCGTGCGTACCCTCCTCTCTGCAAGTGACACTCTCCTCTCCTTGTCTCACTGAACAACAACTTGAGATGCGAGAATAAACGGTGACCCCTGCCTCACATCTTCTCTTTCCTCCTTGTGTTTTTTGTCTTTTCGAGGAAATCATGAGAATCAGTCAAAGTCAAAGTGAGGGAAAAAGTCAATAGAAAATTGGTCACTTCCTTTCCTCTCTCTCTCTCTCTCGCAGATGCGAATTGTGTGTGGAGGCGGATGTACGCAGATCAACAGTCTTTCATCTATGCAATTAAGTTTTATTTTTATTGCAAGTCGTTTTAAAAAGATTTAAAAACTTTTTTTGGTGTTTGAACTTCATTTGGCATAGGGATTTCATCCCAAAATCCAAATGGATTTTGATGAAAATTTGACCTTTGTGAAAATCTCACCCTTCATCTCATGACTTCAAAAGAGAGAAGAGTCAAGAAGCCCTTTGAATTTTTTCTGCACACACACAAAGAGTGTCCATCATGCGACGGAAGAGTTACTCTTTAAGTTCATTTTGGAAGGACTTTGACAGGTAGAGATGACTAGCAATGCTGTGTGTCAACAAGTTAAGTTGCTCCTGTAACTCGCGTTCGTCGTTCAGAGTTGACAGGGTTGACTCTTGTGTTTTAATGTGGATGTGGAGGAACAGAGCAATTACAAGTACACATACTAATGACGATAAAAAACACACTCTCGTGACATGTACATACGTTGATTCATCAAACTTGTCCCGTGAAGGAGAGGAGGACTGTTATATGTAAAGTAGGATGATGGACTGTCATTAAATTTGGTCGTGTCATGAGTCGCGTTATCTCTTCTGATTGACCGTAATTGCAAGAAGGAACTAATTTTTTCCCTAACATTTCTCTCTCTCTCTCTCTCTCTCTTCAGAATATAATACTGGATTTGAGAAATCTCGAGGAGAGTGAAAGACTTTGGATACATAAATTTATATGGGCAAAAGAATGAGAGTTCTTACCAGTCCACTTGATCCCCCTCCGTCTAGTGTGTGTGTGTGCGGGAAAATTTCCATTATACTTATTTGACAATCCACACACATATATTTCTTGTACAACACACACACGGGGATTGTAATGGACACACACATTCATTTGTGCGCCCATTCCCTGGTTCAGTGCTTGAATTCTGAGTCTCTCTCGAGAAGAAGTCTTGGCAATGATATGATGAATCCCTCAGAATTTTATGACGATCATTCCTCTCTTCCCTGTCCATCCTACACACACACACGCAGACATACACCACAGCCACAATTCTTGTATTGAGCTAATGAAAGCGAATGCATGTCTTTACTATCGCCATGTCGTTGTTCTGACTCTTCATACATAAAACAAATTATCTTTTTCATTTTGAAAAAAATTCAGGGAGGTCCTTTCATCTTCAACTCTCGACTCCAACATCCACTGCGTGTGTGTGTGTGTGATCGTCACCCGTCTCTCTCTTTGCATTGTTGTCATAAATATTTTGCACCTACACAACAAATTGCTAAATAACTTGTGTACCTCCATTGACTACATTTATATTTTATTTCTCCCGTCTCCCTCCCTCCTCCCATGTTTCTCCTCATATATTTTTATACTCTCTCTGAACAATACCTTTCCCCTCCTCCTTTCTTATTCAATGCATTTACATTGATTTTTATGAGTCCCTATCCTAGCCATTCTCTTCCCTCCCACAAAAATTTCGTAAATAATCTTTGCTCTAATGGACTGCCCCTATCTCATGAGAGAAGGGACTTTGAGGACGCAGAGAATACTCGTTCCTCAGATGATTCGATCTTTGCTCGGAAAATGTTCAGGAAAAGACAGTATATTGGGGCAGGAAGGGAAATGGGACAATAGTTTTAATTTTATGGATTTTCACGAGCCCACACACTCCACTCTTTTCTTCTCTTCTCTTTGCGTAGAGTGGAGTGTTCTACTCCACTCTGTAAACATAATCACACGGAAAAGTCAGCTCAAGTTTTATCCAAATCAAGGATAATGTGGGGGGAGAGGATGTGTGTGTGAGGGATACATTGGAGGGGGTGAGTTGGGCATAGATCACAGGTTTAGGAGATGTGAGCCAGGACGTAATGTAGATATTTAAGAGTGAGGAGGAGAATGAGGGTTAAGTCGAGAGGAAGTCACGGAGGGAAGAAATGTTTGATATTAAAGTGTGTGGTTCGTCCCCCCCATACGCCATAAGTATCCAACCTCCATCCAAAGTGTACAGTTTCCCCAAAATTGGTCTCCATTTCTTGTTGCTTGGGTAGTGGATCAACGACGGATTTTATATCTATCGTAAGTAAAGTAATATGTTGTGCTGAGGGTCGAGACTGCATAATTATATTTGGGGCGTTCTGGATTCATGTACTCTCCGTCTATAATAATAAGTAACGGAGTTCGAGCAATGAACTTGTGTGTGTCTTCTCTTCTCTCTCTCTCTCTCTCTCTCTACTTACGTTCGAGGAAGACGAAGGGAAAAATTTTCGAATTTATTTAGCCAATTGTGCATTAAATTTTGCAAAGCGGAGCACCATACTCAGAAGATATCTGGTGTATCATAATAATGTTAATGGAAGGGGGTAAAAAAGGTAAATGTGCATGAATCTCCTTCCCTCCTCCTCCTCTTGATCATGTAAACCAAGTTTGTTGTACATACAAGCGAGGAGGAGATGCAAGACTGTAATTTCTACACAAACTATTGGCACCGGGACTGCCTAATAAATAAGTGTGTGATGCTTGAGCTTGAGCAATGTGCATTTTAACATTTTGTGCTCTTACTTGGATCCACTCTTCCCTCTCATTTTTATGAGGTCATCCCTACTTCAAGCATTGATCTTCTGTGGCAATACCTGCGTGTGTCTACAGCATCATCCTCACCATGCACCATTGCACAGGGATACGGGGAGGACGATCCGTAATTATCACTATATTATTGCCCATGTAACTCTTAATGTGTTCAGGAGAAGAAGGAGAGAGGGGCACGAGGAAGGAAGGCTTAACTCAAAGTTAAACGCCAAGTCTCAACATTCATCGTCCAGCTTTTTTACTACAACATCATCCATTGATTTTATTGCTCTTTTTATCGCTCAGGCATTACATTTAATTTATCATTCGAATATATTATCAAAAAAAATCTCATGCGAATCCGCTCTTTTTTTCTCAGCTTCTCCTCCTCTTTTTCTCTCTGTTCCTAGTTTCTGTGTACGGCCTCCTTTGAGTCTTCACAGGGTTTTATTATATAATAATATTTCGCCCTCCTCCTCTTTTGTCCCTCAACTCTCATTAAGAGTTGAGCACAATTTATAGTAAAATTCCTCATCTTCCTCTCCCTTTCCACAACGTCCAAGTCGACTGGAGTATAATAATCTTTACAAATTTTTATGAGGAAGGAGGCCCGAGTATCAGCCCACTTTTTCAAGGAAAATGACCGTCCACCACATGTCCATTATTATTATACATGTAAATTCTTTTTAATGAGACACCTGGAATTCTCCCTTCTCCCCGTCTAATTTGTCAATTTTCTTGGAATCCCACATTTGAATGATCGTGTGTGTGCGTGGAAGCTCGAGCTAATTAAAGAGATTCTGGGAGAGCTTACGGATATAAAAAAAATTAAGATGCAAAGTCTTTTTTTGAATCTCCTCCCCTCCAATTCTCTTTGCTTCAAATTCAGATTCAGGTGGGCCTCCCCCATCATGAAAAGATTTGAACAAAGAGAAAATGCAGAAACTTGGTTAGTTTTTGGGGATGGAATGGAAGTAAACAAGAGGCGACTGTCCAAACACACACGAGAGGAGGAGGGGAGAGGAGGGTTTGGAAACAGTGAACCGTGAGGAAAATTCAGAAAGAATTCCTCATTTTTTTATGACGGAGATTAATTGGTCAGATATTTGACTTCCTTCCACTTTTGCCAATGGACTTTCAGAACAGTGAGGTACATGTGTGTGTGTGTGAGTGTGTGTTGATGACTGTGTAGTTAAAAGAATAAGAAATTTTTTTCTCGAGAAAGGCTAAGTATTTTCCACGCCAAGTGAGCACAACCCAACGTGGAAAAATGAGGGATGCAATGCAATCCTCTCGCACGCTGGGACGAGTAAGTAGTTACTAGAAATTCACTTTCAAAATAAAATGCATGACAAGATGCAACATAATCTCATTATCTCTCCTCCAAAAACAAAGTACGCACAATGAGGGGAAAGGGAGGAGGGTAGACTTCAAGACAAAAAGTATTAGGATCAGTTGAGAGAGTGGTGAGTGTGTGTGTGTGATGCTGGAGGAATTGTTTGAAGGATAACAAATAATTTATTGCAGAATTGAGAGATGTCAATCGGTCGTAATTACATTATTCATGTGCTTGTTGTTCTTTTGATCAAATAATAAAAAATAAATTATTATCTAATATTTTACAACAATCTCCCTCCTCCCCCGGAGCCCTCAAGTACACCCCTGTGTGTCACACACACACGACAGGGGCATGGTAGCCTAGCCTAGAGCAGCCTTCAACTTGGAGTATAATGATAATAAATATGTTTTCTCTCATTCCAAATGAAATATTAAATATTATTTTTAAAATCTTTAGAGTTATGGGACGGTGGCTGGAGATTTATGTTAATAATGTCCCTTGATTAGATGGACAGATTGTGACTGTTGTTGGGGATGATGAGATTTTGTAGACAAAAATGATCTCTTATTACACTGGAAATTTTACTCTTCTCTCTCTCTCGTTTTCTGGGAGCCAATTAGTTGTCGTTCTTATCTCTACATGGTCATGCGTACACAGAATTAAATTGAAATTATCTCAAATACTACCATTAACCTGATTTTCTTTCGTCTCTCTTTCTCTCTGTACCTCTCTCTCTCTCTCTCTCTCATGCAGTGTAGTGTAGATGTGTGTGTGTGTGTGTGTGTTTGTATTTTGGCTTGCCAACTTACAAGTTTAAATTATAATAAAAGGAGTAAAAGTACTTTCACGCTCATTTATCCCTCCCCTCCAATAGTGTGTTTATTGTGTGTGTGTGCTTCCTCAAATTTAACCATTGTTGTTTGTTTTTTTCAACTTAATCATGTTATGTTATGACCATCATATTTTTCCTTTTGTCTCACTCTGTGTTACATTAATAATTTTACTAATTTGTCTATTGTCCTTACAGAGAGGAGAGGAGGTAGTGATCTAGAGAGCAGAGAGAGAGTCTTTCCCATTTTTGGCCATGCTCAGTCAGCATTTCGATGGAGTAACATCCATTCGTCCATAACATTCGTACATAGTGTGTCTCGTGATTGTGTCGAATACACTAACACTATATAACTGTGGGAGAGTAAAATCGACTTCAAATTTGTTTAAAAAACATTCAAATATTTATCCAAATTGTTTTCAATACAGAATGTTGCATCATTTCAAAATAAGTTTAATTTGATGAAGCCTGAATGCCTCACAAAATGTTGTTGTTGTTTTATTCATATAAATTGTGATGCACAACAATTTGAAATATTTTCTTGATATACTTATATTGGACACTCGTACAAAGGGAAATAGAGGCACAAAAGAGATTCATGATGGTTTCGCTGAAAACATTCTCTTTCTCTGTTGTGACTCAGATTTTCCATGTTTCCACGTTGGAAATTGTCATTCAAAAATGATGTTTACAAGGGAGTAAAAGGAAGATTAGATGTATGCACACACAAAAACACCGTCTCAATTATCGTTGGTGTGTAGTGTAAGAATGAGTTCTGTGAGGGAATTTAGATATGCTAATGATTGCAAAAATGACATTTCATAATGCGGAACAGTTTTTTTTGCGAAGAATGGTTAGCATGTACATACTTTACATTTAAGTACAGGAGTGCACACAAATATAATGCATGTTATTGTTTAAAAAAGACAGTGGTTTTTTTACATCACTACCCCGCATGGCAGGATGGCTGTGGACAAATGAAAAGTTCTGACCATGTGACCAAACTCACTGAGTTGCAAAGACACAAGAGAGAGATTGTTACTTTGTACGAACCCTCAGCATTTTGATCATGTTGTTACGGAGAATGACTCGTGAAAAAAAAATTCTTTCAATTTCAATTCACTTTCAGGAGGCGAAGGAGGTAAAATAAAATTGTGTGTGTGTATCCACTGCCACTGCACAGTTCCCATACACACGATGCAAAGGGACGACGTGTCTGTCTATATAAAACTCATTCTTGGCATCTCACTCAAAGACTTTGTGTTGTGTGTGTACACAATGAGACGGAGGATTCTCTCCTCCACGACACACACACACACATTTGAACAAGTTGTTGTACGGACTGTCATAATACAGTGGAAATCAACAATGCAAATGATTTCAAAATTTCAAGCAAGACTTGAAAATTCAAATGCCATAATACGTTTTTTCTCTTCCCTCCCCCTCCTCCACTCTTTTCTAGCTCTCCCTGCGTGTGTGTGTGTGCATTCAGGAGCCAACAACGTGTAGGCTTAAGTTGTTTTCCATGGAGGAGGTGGAATGAAGTTTTTTTTGCAGTCATTCTTCCATCAACTTTTACGCACATTTATGTTACTTAGTCACATTTTACTCTCTCTCTCCCATCAGAGTGTGTGTGTGTGATGAACGGGAGAATGAGGATGATGATGATGACTGGCGATGAGAGATGTGAATTGTGTAGTGAACTGGTAAATCAGATGCATAAAATAAAATATAATCCCTGTATTCCATCCCTCGAGATTGTGGACGTGTAAGTCACTTACTTTTGATGATGATGGTAGTGGCTGCTGTATCACATCAGAATATAATGATAATGGGATTTCATAAGCGTTCTCGATGAAGAATTAATTCACAAAGATGATGCAGAAGAGAGAGAGAGAGAGAGAGAGAGAGGGTAACGACTGAGCGTCATTATTTCATCGTTTTTCCTCTCTTTTAATCATATTCTATTCACATTGTGCATGTACAGCCAATTCAAGTCTTAAACTAGATCTCTGAGGGATTTTTCACATTGTCCTCCTCATACGTGTATCAGAGAGAGAGAGAGAGAGAGTGAGTGTGTGTATTGTTGTTGGCTCCAACTCCATGTGGATGTCATGTCTTTTAAGCATTCTTGCATCATGTCCAACACATGAGTATTGAGAGGAGGGAGATATAAGCAATTAATATCCTCTCAATAGAATCCGTTCCACATCAATGATACTTACATTCCACATCCGCATGCAATTAAATGTCAGATTCCATCAAGTGAGTGAGTGAGAGTGTGTGTGATTTTCACTCTCTGCTATGACAGTACGAGTCATTTTCTCTTCCTCATCCTCTTCATCTTTTTAGCACCTTCATTTTCCCTTCTAATCACTCCGTCGTCGTAATGGATCCATGGGATGACGTGAAGTAACTCAATATCTTCTTGGGTATTTTGTTGTGTCTGTACAAAAATTATGTTATAGATAGACAGATAGTAAAATTGTGTAATGTTATTTAGACTCCGTGTCTCTTTATTTTTACATTTCTCATTTTATATTCCCCTCTTTCTTTGATTGTGACAAAGATGAAAGCCAACTCCTTCACCACGGAGTGTACTCAAATTCATTCCAAATTATTTACATCATACGGATCAATCTCTCACATATTCATTCCTTGATTGTGTGTGTCTGTAGGCCCACACTCGATCTCCGTGGGTTGTCAAATGGAGAAGAGAAAAGAAAAGTAAAAATGTTCTGTAAAGAACCTATGTATCTAATAAGGATTTTTATTGAAATTTATGATTTAACATATACTCAATCAAATTAGTCTGAGGAATCAATTTGATGACTCATAACAGGTTATATAGTAACAAATCATGTAACAATTTTATTTGAAGCAACTCAAATCTTAATTTTTTTACTGGAACTCGGTTCATCATCGTCATACTTGTCGTTGTCATCCTCTTCCTCGTCGAAGTCAATTTCATTTTCATCTACTTGTAAGTTCCAGGCCTTCAAACCTGGGTAGATCTCTTTGAACCCGTTCCGACTTTGGTCAATTTTAAATTGTGATGCATTTTGTCTGAATAATTTGAGGGACCCTATGGACCTAGACACAGACGAAGGTTTTTCACCGGAAACCTAGAATAGAGAAACATAACAGAGTTCAACTATGTACATGGAAAGTATTCCAAAAAAGCTAACACTATGTACTGTAGAATGTGATTATTAAACACTTACATATTCCGCTGTTAGGTTTAGTCCACCAGTACTAATATCACATGAGTCCAAAAAAAACATGAAATGTTTTTCAGCTAAAGCCAAATCAGGTTTAACCCTACTGTAGGATTTCTTGTCATTATGATCATAAGCCAAGGATTTTAAAACTGAAAAGTTCAGATTGTGTAAACCACAGTCGTACCAGGCAAAGTGAGCGTCCACTGAAACGGCACAGTAAAACATACATACTTAGAAAATCCCAACATAAATTGACAATAATAATTGCGTATTGAGAATATAATTAGCAAAAGCAAATTCTTACCTGGACGATACTTGATGAACTTTCTTCCGGTATTTGCATTATACCCAATGAACAACTCCCGGAATTCAGATTGAGTCAACTGTCTCCATTCCCCCTCCTCCTCCTTGATCTGTTCCTCCTTCGTTTTTCTTTCCTCAATCAACAGTTGAATTTTACTAATGTAGCTCTCAATTCTAACTCGTAATCGCCACTGTTTTTTTCCGACATATCTAAGTATATATATATATATATAATTAATACACCCATTTGAATATTAGTACCTGATACAGACATTATGCATCGTAAAGTAACTATTTTGTGACCATACCGAATGTCACCGTGAACCAGACAACGAATCAAATAAATGGACATTCTGTTAAATAAAAGAGAATAATCGTTACAAAGAGATAGAAGGGATCAGAATTACAAAAAATTGTAATAATATTACTATACTGCAACTTACTTTGTGTCTTCATCATAATAGCTCTCAATCATGAGGCAGTGTCCTCCAATGTAAATAAATTGTTCACCTCCGTTTACGACACCAGACAAAAAAGAATGAGTTGATCCACAACAATACTTGTTGTCAGTACAACAGTACGTTCCTTTGGGACCTTCTACTACTAAACCTTTGTGAGCTAATTTTAGCTCAGGTATTTGGTCAAATGCCGGAAGTTTAGACGGTGGGGGTGGTCCTTCTTTCATTTTGAATACTACACACAGTACAAACAGTAATAATAATAATAATGTTGTAGTACGCACACAGAATGTCACAAGTATCACTATTATTATTCAATAATAACTAAACAAAACTTACCAGTATTATCAGATTAGACTAAATAGTTAACAGTAGTAGCATAATTCGTGTTTTGTCCAGATTTAAATTTTGAAGCTTCTTCAACAGATAAATATTCGTCTGCTACTTGACTGAGTAAAAGCGAGATGGGAACATGATCTTGTTCAACATAACATAGTTTTGGTTTCTCTTCCTTGCCAGTTCAACATTTCTTTTGTGTATGGGACTCCCAGAATGTAGTCTAAGGGGTTTGGAGTACGAAGGACTAGTGAACCAAAATTTGCAAGCATCACAAAAAAGGATATCGGGCTTCAAATGATCAAAGAGAATATGACGTAACATCTGATATGTGTTTCTGTTTTCAACGGAACAGTCATCCCAGATACATTTAACTCTTTTATTCTGATGAAATTCGTCATCATGATGACGACGACCCTCTGAAATTTTTTAGAACGAAAAATACTTAGTAATGACACAATTATTTGGTGTGAAACACTACGTACATGAGTCTACATACAAATAGTAATAATAAATTACCTGAAGTTGTGATTTGAACATGAGGACACGCTGGACAGTTATAATCTGGTCTTTGAGAAATTGTTGAAACGGATGATGAAACATTTCTTGCATAGCTAGTGTCCGTTGGCCATGGAGAACGACCCTCTCGTCGCATCCTCGTCACTAGGACATTAAGTGCTGGCTTGGCAGGGGTCACTCCAACTTTGGAAACATGTTTAGGATTATTCCAATGACAATTTTTACCGGTATACGAGTTGTGGGACCTACAACGGAAATCACACGGAGCACAGAAGGCCTCATCGGGCTCGTAATGAAAAGATAAATAATGCTGCTCTGCTTCTTGTTTCACTTTACAAGTCTTTTTACATGTATCACACGTGAAGGCCATGACTATGATAGCACTGGAATGTCACTTTAAAATCACAATGTTTATGTCACCGAGTTTTGGTCAAATAGACGAGAGAATAAAACACTCACGCACTCCCACGCGTCTCGCGAAACCGACGACGTTTCTCTCTCTTTGCCTTTGCAAAGCCGGACGTTTTCCTGTTAC
>WJFB01002499.1:0-18818 GCA_009870185.1 Pygmarrhopalites habei
TGGAGAACAACGTGGACTTTGACCGATTTCATGAAATTGATGCTGGTCCGTGCACCGCCACTTTGAAAATTGGCCCAAAATAAGGGCTAATCAAATAGGGTTCTTTGTTTTCTCTAAATTTGATACGCTCAAAAACGTAGGGAAAAGGTGAAAATTTTAATTCCAAATATTTTGTACGTATAGTAAGAGAAAATAGAAAGAAGATTGTAATCTAATCTCTCTGCTTGTTCTGGCTCTGAGAAATTGTGTGTGATACAAATGTGGAGAAAGTGAAGTTGTAGAAAAGAGAAATGTAAAAAATTTCATTGGAATCGGAAAGATTTGAAAAGGCTCAACCCTTCCTCTCTCCGCTCTACATTTTCTTTGCGCAAATGTATTTTAGTGGCTTAATATATAGTCGTGGAGTTAGTGTATGGCAATCTCAATCTCATGCAGCAGAGCACAGTCCAAGGAAGAGAGATTCAAAGAGAAAGAGAGAAACACTTAGTGAACATATGGAGTTTATTCTATCCACTTGGTCAAATGGACAAACATGAGCTTCAGTTCGAAGTACATGCACACACACACAAGTACACAGGGAGGAAAGAGACGGACACATGGAACATGTCTATGGGAGAATTTTAGCCTGGTCCTGATTACAAACCAAAATAGCCTCCCAACGTTTTAGATACACAACGCAGGAAGTACTGAGGAACCTCCACACACACAACAGAAAGGAGAAGAGGTGGAAGGAAAAGGAGATTGTAGCCGTCGGTTGGTTAGACATGGCAGAGTGTCTTTTCCAAATAAAATGTTGTCTCCCTCCTCCTCTCCCTTTCCAGTACTATAGACATGGAGACTCCTTGAAGAGTAAAAGTCAGTCCTATAAATTGTGGGAGAGAGACTTAAAGTGAAGGCTATGTCGAATTGCTGGTGGGAGAGAGAGAGAAAGCAAAAGAAAACAGGAGAGAGAGAAAACTCAAATTCTTCTTCGTCTCCTTTTTTTCTATCTTTTAAACTGGCTGAAATCAAGAAGTTCAAGTTGGGCCACAATTCGTACATATCGCCGCCGTGCACACACACATACATGTATTGTAGAAAGAGAGAAAGACATGGGCAGAAACCCGACAGAGTGAAGTCTAACATTCCGTTAGATAAGGAAACGGAGGAGCCCTGCAGATATTTAGAAAAGTACCTTCCACACACACGTCTATAGCATCACTATTTATGGGATTGTTGAAAGCCCATGTGGAACTAACGGTATGTATACATAATACATGTATACATACGAGGAATAGTTCCAACTGTATAGCCTTACAGGCATACAAGGATGTGTATACATGGTACTGTACTAAAATGTATGTGAATTGTACTAGTGTTGTCTATGTATGGAGAGTACACTTGATTCCAGAGAGAGAACCGGCTGATTTTTTCCAATTAAAGCTCTCTTCTCTTCTCCTTTTTTTCTGTGTACATAAATGTAATGTACAAAGTATGTAATACCTTATGGAGGATGCAATAAGCAAACGAAAGCAGCAGAAGCTCCCAGTCTCATTTGATACTACAACGAAGAGTTCAGTCTACAGAGACAGGGAGAAAGAAACAGGGGCGTGTGTGTGCGTACAGGAGTAGTTGTCTAAGCTCTCATGTCTTAAGGTTCTCAGGAGGAAGAAGAGGAATAAATACAAAATCGGATTAGAAACAAAAAAACTGCGTGCTTGATAAAGGTACCCAAAACCCAGACATGTCTTGTGTGTGTGTTTATTGTATATGTACATGAGTAATGTATGTATAAGAACTTCCTTGTTCCTTGTCCATGGTACAAATGAACAAGTCTTGTATCCCTCTCTCGTCTGGAGAGACTCTGGACCAGACTTAATGTTGAGTATGAACCAGATAAAGAGAGAGAGTAGGCATGATACATGGACCAACCTGTACGACATGGATGTAATTTCTATTTGCTAAGAGAGAGAGAACAAGAAGGAAAAAATAAAAAACAACTTTCTCCACTATTTGGGCAAATACAAGAGGCGAGTTCGTTAAGGTATCAAATTTTCTCCTTATTGGTTCTCTGTCTCTGATTCTACCTTTGCTTTGATACATTGTGTGTGTGTGTGGAGACAAATTTTTCCTTCCCTCATAACTCTCCCTATGCCTACTCATATAGTAATATAATTGCCCCTCTCTCTCCACTACTGTACCAGTCCAAGTGGTTCATTTTCTTGACCTGCTACAAGACAAGACGTGGAAAGGTTCGCAAAACATTTTCTTCTTCCTCTGCATCTCCCCCTCTCTCTTCACGTCATTGTACTAATACAGCAAGTTGACAATAGACCATTGTGAGACTAGAAAAAGCCTGTCTTTATTTTTATAGTCTTTCGTCTGGGTTGAAATTTCTTTTGTGTGTGCGTGTCCTGAAACTGTGCTTTCACTTGACTTTTTCATCTTTGGCTGGCTGGGGAGTCTTTAATTTTCTCTTTCACCTAGAATTTTGACATACACAGCTGACGCTTATTCATTGAAATGAAGGTGAGATATGAAGAGAAGGAGGAAAGAGGAAGGTGAACTTCCTTTGGAGTTGACGTGTGAGTCAACTTGCTTTGCAATTACAGAATAACATTAAGGTAATCATTCAAGTCATGGTTTATTCATAACTAATTCCCGGAATGGCCCACAAGTGTGCCCAGGGAGAGGAAAGGCGAAAGCAGGGACATTTGAATGTGTTTGTAGTATACTGCTGCTGCTGCTGCAAGAAGCTCTCTGCCTTCTCCTCCTCCTCTTCTTTTTCACTGGATGAAATTAAAGGAAGCTCCAGGAGAAAGCCAAGAGATATGAGGAGGAGGAAACAAGGTAATAAGCTGGTGTCGCTTTTGATTGGGATTGTAATGAGTCCTTGGAGAAATTATACAGACGATATTTAGCACGTACTGTAGGCTAGGATATTGGAGGTCTTGAAACAGACGCCTCTCTAAAGATATCTCTTTTCTCCTCCTTCCCTCCCACCGTTTGTGCCTGTGTGTGTGTCTTCGTCCAAGCTTAGTTTTAACTTCATGGTGGTGGAGAAATGGAGGGAAAGAGAGAGTGAGAGTTTGGAATCGGTCGTTATATGAGACGATCGTACAAGGTTCATTTTCTGGAAAGGGGAAACCATAGGGAAATGTATGCAGATGAAGGAACTTATGGTGAGGCTCAGCTTGTTTGCGGAAATTGAGAGAGAAATAGAGAAAACCAGAAGGAGGGAAAGGGAGAGGATAGAGAGATAGAAGAGAGGGGATTTGGGATTGAGCATGGAAACCGACATCAGAAGAAGAAGAGGAGGAGAATGACAAGCTGAAATCAGCATATGTTGTTACATGACAAAAAGAGACATGTGACACACAGTTCTCTCCCTCCATTCCACTCACAAGTGTCAAGACTAAGGACTAAGACTATTGTCTATGTGTGTGTGTATTTGTGGGGCAGAGATAAGTCTGATTGTGTAATAATGTCAAAATTCTAGGGTGGCAGACGGGGCAATTGTATCAATGCGCATCACTATGCATACACAACATGCAGACTGTCAGCATTTGTATTTATACATGTTCACACACACGTACACGGTCTACATGTGTACAGTGTCAGTATTTGTATCGCTCCAAATTTTCCACTGGATTGAGGCTCAGATATTTTATTGAATATTAGGGAGGCTGGATTGAGCTGAGTTAGGATCGTGTGTTTTTTGTCTCGGGAAATGGGTTTCACATTAACATGGAAGCAAATTCAATGTTGGCTGATGTGTGTGATATTTGTGTTGAAAGTAATTCATGGTCATTGAACAGACATTGAGACTATGATTCGGCAGTCAGTCAGTTGCCCAGAGAAAGAGTCAATGTGATGTATAATTCGACTCCATGAACTGAACAGAAATATGTTGGCTTTTCCCCTTTCTTTCTTCCTTTCTCTCTGTCTCTTGTTTTTGGGTGATGGACAGAGCATAAAAAAGATGAAAGAGAGGGAAAGGAAACTCCACATCCATGATCACTTTCACCACAGACCAAACCCACACAGGGAGAAAGCCGAGGAGATGGGACAAAGAAAAAAAGTTGGGAAAGAATAGGAGATGCGGGGTAATAGGAAAGAGAGAAAGAGAAAGAAGAGTTTTAGTTCATATGAGGGAATTTGAGATTACTCTGCATGTCTATGCACCCATTACTATTCCTATTGCGTGCCATTGGAATGGATTGAAGGGAGACGATCATCCTCCCACGAACACATATAATACATATTCTCACGACCGCCCCATCCAATCCTCTTCTTCTTATTCTTCCTTCTCGTTCCTCCTTCCATCCCTTCACTTTCTCTCCTCTCCTTTCTACCGCCCTCCATTTGTACTTTTTCGGAGCGGGCCGGCGGCGGCTGCTGCACCACCCACTTCTCTTTTCTCTCTTTGCCGCCGTGTGTTTATTATAGGGAAATGGATATATTATTCTGACTTACACAGTTGAACTACTTTCAGTCTGCCTCTGGGATTTTCCTTTTCTTTCTATCTCCTCTCAGCTCCTTCGTGCATTTAATAGGCAGTAACTACGGCTCCTACTCCCGCTTCTCCTGCCTGTGTGTGTAAGGGAAGATGCAGAAGGAGAAAAAGTTGCTGATTTTCTAAAGGCCTCGGTTTCTCCTCCTGAGATCCTGTGTGTGTGTGTGTACTGAGCGAAAGTCTGAGAAACAGATACGAATGTAAAGGGAGAGAGCGAGAGAACTGGTGCCCTGCTATTGTACTGCGTGGAGGTTGGAAAAGTTTAACTTTTATTTCAGTAATAGAAGGTTATGCATATCCATTTGTTCTATTCAAGTCGAGGCAAGTCATTTATCTTACGATTATGACTTGTGTGTCATTGAGAGTATGCTCACCCATCTCCCTCTGTCAACCTAACTCTGTCCTAACCTCAAGCCATAAATTAATACTTGTTTGTCATATTGCCTTAGCCATCCACTATCCCCTCGCTCTCCTCCTCCTCCCTTAACTATATGTACAATAGAGATAGATTGTATTTTTGGGGCATACATTAGCCCTATCTGTGTTCAGGAGAGAAGGAAATCATATTTTTTGAATTTTGCCAAAATTTTTTTATGAAAACTGAGATGGAATGAAGACACTTTTCCTCTCTATATTCTTCCCTGTCCTTTTCTGTGCATTACTCCAAATTCGAGAAAGTAGAGAAAGTGGAGACAGAATAGTAAAGAGAGGTAGTAAAAAAAGTTATGGAAATTTTGTCAGATTTATATATAATACAAGATGATGGGGTGAAGGATAGAGAGAGATAGAGTCGTTAACTTGGCTTTTATGTATATTAAAATAAAAGTTTTTTTGGATGAAAATGTTTTTCTCAACAATATATATTATGTAGGAAAATTGGGGGGAAGAATTAGAGGGACACTCAAAAAGAAAGTGGGGAAGAGCACTTTTGGAAATGGTGACAATTTGAACGAGTAAAGATAACACATAAATAGCTCAATTATGTGGATGAGACCGATGAGAGTGTTAGGATGGTTTTGTGTATGACGATACACAAAATTGCACCGTAACAACACGAATGAAGCTCAGGCTTCACATTTTTTTGATGTAGTAGAAACTTTTATGAATTTTTGGGTCAGCATTGATGCCTAGAATATTGATTTAGATTTAGATATTGATTTAGGAAACAAATTGTTAAGTTCATAGAATTCAAAATATTTTATACACATCTTTTTAAGAATTTGAAAGAGGGGATATGTTTTTAAAAAGTTACGGTGGACATTTCGATGACTGAGATATTGGGGGAGCCATTACATGATGTGCTGTACAGTTGTTCTTGGATCTTTCTCCTAAATGTGAGTTTAAGGTTAAAGGCTGGGAAGATAAAGTATGAAAGTTTAGTCTCTGACAAGTGTACAATAATAAAAGTGGGAATCTCATGACAGGATTGACCCACGATACATTACGCCCATGCCCAGGGACACACACACACTACACTATCGACACTAAAAACGAAGCGGCCTATGAGAGAGAGAGAAGATTCGGACGATCGTTGAAAAAAGATTCCCTAGGGGGGACCTTCTCTCTATCTCTCTTTGTATGTGACTGTGTGTTTTCAATTGTGTGTATCCTCAACGACCCATGTCTATTTCACAAACTCTTGTGTTTTTCCCTCTGAACTCTTAAATTGACACTTTTCTTTCTGCTCACCCTCTCTCTCTGTCTCCATTATTGTACTAGCAATTCTGGACGATAATTCTGGAAGTCTGGAAGAATGTACACATAAGGAGGTTTGTGTGGAGAAATGTACAACTTTTTCACTAGTTTCTTCCAGTCTCGTGCATGTTTGCGTGAGAATTGAAGGACAACCCAATATTTCACTCTTTGTGTCCTACTATTTATAATATTGTGTGGGTGTGCACAAACTTGTATAAATTCATATGGAGTGCAGAATGGATGCAGAGAGAGGTGGAGGATAGAATTGATGATTGAGTCGAAACGCTTTACCTATTTTAGCATAGTGGGTATCCATCCTCCACATCCGTGTGTGAAGGGAGTGAGACGAGAGGAATACACAAAAACTGGAGAAAATACACATTCCCACACAAACTCAGAGGAAAAGTAGAGAGAAAGTAGGAGGAAAGGAAGGGATAGCGCACTGGTTTGATGGGAAAGGCCGGGTATGTTCATCTGGTCTCCTTCGCAGTTTTTCCTACGGTTTTTCAAATGGAAAAATATTGAAAATTCCTTAAGGCCGTCCCACGCTTCGTTACGCGTGGGGGATAGAGAAAAAACGGGCAATCTTCCTTTCCCTCCCTCCCTCTTTCCTTCGACATCTCTCAATCCCATGTTTCCGCCTCCCTCTCACGACTCTCTCTCTATTTATACATGTGTGGGATGATCATACTGAGTTGTGTGATACAGACTCTCCAGCTAACTCGGGTGAGTTCTCAAACCCATTTCCCATCTACATATCTATTTAACAATCTACACGTTCACGGGAAACGGGGCACGGAACACCCGCCACCAAAATAACACACACACAAGCATACACAAGCTGTACACAACACAGCACATACACAGAGCAGAAGTACACAACCTCCACTTTGGGTATAATTCGAGATATTTATTGTAGACGGGCGAAAGGGGAGAGGGGGAGGAGTATTTGCATTGGTCCTCCCTTATTATCGTGTGTGTGAAGGAGAGAGAGTGAGAGTGAGAAGAAGAGAAGAAATTAAAATTCTTCTCAGGACCATGACACACACACCCTCTCACACTATCTTCCGCCATGAACACACACACATTGTTGGAGGGTGTACAGCCAGTTGGAATTAATTTTTTGACGCTATTAATAACAGATGGATGGAGAGTGGGGAGGAAAATAACATTGGATATTTTTTTCCTCCGCCACACACAATGTGTAGTGAAATAGCAAGACATGTAAGTAATAATACACTCACACGGCATTATTCATTTCGAACAAGAGAGGGAGGAGGGGGAAGGAGGAGGAGAAAGTCAGTTTGAGGGGCACGGATGCGTTAAACCAAACATGGTGATGTTTTATCGATGAGTTTCATATGAGTCCGGTATTGTGAGCGAAGAGAGAAAGTTTTTTTTATAAAATAAAAATTGTTGGGAAAACAAAAAAGGGAGCTCATCCTTGTATTTGTGGGACAAAGAGAAACCAGTGTAGCGTTTATAGAAAGAGAGAGAGGAGGGAGAAAGAAGGAATTCAGTTGCCTTATTTTTATTCTAGATTCATTCTTCTTCACTACTTTCTCCCTTATACCTTCTATGCGTACTTCTTTGCATGTAGATCAAAGATCCGAGTTTACACAGCATCTTTCTACCTACTGAGAAAAATAGGACTAGAGAAAAATGCTTTCATATTTTTTGCAATTTTTCCGGATTTCTCCTCCCAGTCTATTTAAAGATTCACGGCTAGATGATGCGTGTGCGTGTTGTGTATGTCAAAATGAGTCAGTATTTTGGCTGCCTCTTCCTTTTTGGAATGAACATGTGAAAGTGATAAGCCCGAGTTGGAGCAAGTGCCCTTGTGTACGTTGTGTCTGTGTATGGAGAAGGAAAGAGAATGATACATGATGCTTTCATGAAAATTCAAAGTAGACTCGAGCTCTACCTTCCTCCACCCACATCCTTCCTTCTCCCTATTATCCGCATATATACTAATTTGCTTACTTTTTAAATTAAACCATTCCACATTATATCCCTTATGTGCTTATCTACGCCTGGATGTGTGTGAAGTTTGCTGTGCTAAAAACTCAGCTTTTTCGCCACAATCCAGTGTAATTTGATGTGAAAAAAGAAAAGGGGAAAGCCGCCAAAAAGAAGTCACTTCAAAAATATTTGTCCTTCACCCATACATACTTTTCCTCTTTCTCTCTCTCGCACACATGCAGGAAGAGGAAGAGAGTGTAGGCTGTTACGGTATTGTAGTAGCGGTACCTTCCACGGTCGTTACCGTTGTTCAAAAAATTTTTGTAGCAAAAAGATTAGGATACTTGAGTAGCTCAGCGGCAGGAGCGGTGGACCGACTTGTCTTGTTCCATGCAGAAAAGGTATGGACTGGAGTGTCTGGTTGGAGATAGGACTGGTCCAATATAATATTATATAAGAAGAGAAGTCTGAGGGCCAGGAGTCATCTCTCAGTAATAAGTAGAAAGATGATAGAGACATATGTTGCATGCGTTGGAAGTTGTGTATGTATGGTATGTGTGTGCAGAGAAAGAGAGCTCGTGGGACAATAAATCTTGTTCAAAAAGGTATAAATTGCTTAAGTTGTCTGTAGACAATTTTTTCCGTAGCTTTGGTCACCTAGGCTACCATAGTAAGGGAATGACGATGCCATATGCTTACGTGTAACGGCCGGTTACCTACGGCATAAATATATTATTATAGGTATACGTATACCGTAAAGTCTTAAATCATAGCCTGTTCAGGATTTATTTGATATACGTGTGTATAGGAAAAGAACAGGGGGAAAAGGGAGCGTAAAATTGTACGGTTTTTAAAAAATCATTTCTTTTGAAGAGTAAAGTTTATCTTCTCACCAATCATGGGTGAGGTTCTTTTTTCAAAATTTAGAAATTTGCAAAGAGACGGAGAATATAAAATTTCTTTATATGAGATAAAGCAATTTTATTAATATGTATCAATCATGTAATTATAAGTTGAGATAAACACATGAAAATTGGATGTCTACAAAAAATCTCAATATTTTTTATTTGTGTGAGAGGATAAGATGGGAACTCGACTTTTCGCCTTGTTAAGTATGTGATCCCTGTTTATGATTTCGAAGGATTTACTGTTTCTCCTCAGTACTTAAGTGGGAAGTCAAAGTAGAAATATGTACATGAATATATAGGATGTGAATATCTTTATACCAACTAAATCCTTGAAAATATCGCTCAAGTTTAAAAACAACGGAGCTTTCCTTATACGGTAGGTTGTCTGAGTTGACTATGTAAATTTGTGGAGAAGGAGAAATTTCTCTAACACAACCAAACACTCAGACACATCTCAGCTGAAAAAAATGCATGACTTAAGAGTGTCCGCTTACTTCATGTAGAGTCAAGGTAGTGGATAGATAGTTTGTTAGATTGTGTGTGTAGTTAAACCGTGGTAATCATATAAAATTCAATGCACACTACTCTGCTACTTCCTTCTTATACTGGTATGTACTGTCAGTACAAACCGATCCTCTGTTTACACATGTACGTTTCCAACGGGCAACCAGCATTTACTTTCTCTCTCTCTCTCTTTTCCAAAAAACGTTAAGGCCATACCAAGACAGAAGGGAGGAGGAAGGGGAGGCGACGGAGGAGGAAGGAGGGACGTAGACACTAGAGAGAAAATTTATTACACCCAACATAAATTTCCCCATGTGCCATCCAATTGCTATTACTATTTCAGCACACCTATCAGCGTATGTTTTGTGTGTGTGGTTTGAACGTGGAGCAGTTCCTGCCTTCGCTTTGGATTATGTAAAAAATTATTTTCTCCTGCTTTCTCTCTCTCTCTTCCTTCTCTCTTCTTTCTGTCTAGTCTTTTAAACAAGATCCAAGTGTACACAGTTTTTTGCTGTGTTCGCCATACACAACGTTTATCCACACATACCGACACACACACAAACCGAGAGAAGCTAGGTGTGTGTTGTTTTTTGTGGAGGCAGGGAAGTGGAAACATCCCAGCCAGCTTTCCCTCTCTTATTTTTTCGTTCCTGAAGGGAGGGAGAAGGCAAAAATGTATGGAATGGTACAAGCTAGAGACTTGGTAACTAATGTATTTGTTTTAGTCACATGGACGTTGTCTCTCTCCTCTTTGAATGTGAGGGTATAATCTACGAGGATTCAAATGATCTTGTTCACCTTTCACCGACGAAGGCAAGGGAAAGCTTGAAGAGAAAAGATTCCATGATTTGTGCGTTCCCTATGGTAACTTTTACTCCGATGACAACCAGCTTGTTGTGTGTGTAGGTGGGGTGTGGTGTGTGTGGTTTATTGTACAGGAAAACAAATTTATGCTTTCTCCTTTCCCTTTCTATTCCTTTTTCTAGCCTCAAAAAATGGAGTTATTTAAATTACAGAAAAAAATAACAAAATTTTTTATTCCCTTAAAAATTTCCCCTTCTACTCTCACTCTTGTAAATGTAGCTGTCTAGGAATATTCGATAGGAAATGGTAAGATTGTATTTCACCATTTGTACCCTCTCAATCGTATTTTTTTCCTTGTAGCCTTGTAGAGGGTAGTGTGTGGCTGACAAATTGGGCAAAAAAATCCCAGTTTTTTCCCATGCATTTTTTCTGAAAAATTAACGAAGCTAGGAAGAAAGACTTGCTATACTTTAAGAGTATTATGTGTATGTCTATCTTTTGGAAGACTGTGTGTGAGTGAATGTATATATATAGGGAAGAAAGAGGAAGCTCCGAAATTATAAAGGAGTCCTCACTAAAAGGTTGGAGGAAGCGGGCGGGCGCTGGAGAAAAATAGAGAGTACAAAGCGGAGGAAATGGAGAGTATTCGGACAGGAAAGAAATTATTGGGGAGGTGAATAGAGAAGGTGATCCATCTTCACAGTGATTTGTAGCCGCGGGTTTTTAGCCCAACCAAGTCAGCATAGAACAGCACAGGCAGAAAAGAAAGAGGGAGAAAGTGGAGAGGGAGAGAAGATGGTTGGACAGTGGCAGTGAGTGGGACCAAAGAAGAAAAATACTGACAACATCTATCTTCAATTTCTCCTTCAGGTCCACACTCCAGCCAACCTTTTTTCCTCTCTCGAATCTTCTTTCATTTCATCCTGCTTCTATCTTTGGTCGTTGTTCCACTTATGTCTCATGTCTTGCGCCCCTCTCTTTCTCTTCTTCTTCATCCCTCCTCATTCTCAGCCGTTCTTTCGCCTTTTTTTGTTCATCCTTATTGGATGCCAATTATCTATCTTTTATGTATTATCACCTGTTAATCTCCTCTCTCTGACTGAGCACGAGAGGAATGTGTGTGTGTGTCTCAGCTTTCTTGTATCTCTTAGGAAATGTTGCTGTTCATCATTCATCCGGGAGTGTCTGTGTGTGTGTTGAGACTGAAGCAGAAGAAAGTTTGGATAGGAGAGAGAGGGGGAAGAGATTGAAGAATAGGTCTCATATTATTTCGTCGTAAAGCTAATGAATTCTGTACCATCCGTCTCTTTCCATGTACTATGTGTTCTTCTGTGCTTGTGGGCCTTCCTCCTCTTCCTTCGAAAACGAGCCGAGCATTTGTCTTATATTGAATTAATCCAGGAAACTCAAGAAAGAGAGGGAGCATACCTTCGCAGCAGAGGAAAAGGAGAAGTAGGTCGAAGGAAACAGATTCTTTTTACGTCATCCCTATCTCCTCTTCAAATACATTTTCGAGCCAAGTGTAGCCATATGTATGTACATATGTATGTTGTATTTATGTGTGGAGGGGAAGAGAAAGTATTTTTTTGTATGTTCCCAAATTGTGTCTTGTTGTTTGTTGGAGGAAGGAGAGGGTGCTGGTCCTTCCATCTTTTTCTTGTAATTTTTATTCTTTCTTTGACACACACACACACAAGATTACAAACTTTTTCAACACACATTACGCCCTTTTTTCCCATTCCAAAAAGGTTCTGCCAATTTTGGCAATTTTGTTCTTGTCATATCATCAAGGGCGGTCGTAGGGAATAGGGATGGAGACAGAAAGGATCGTAGGGTCTTTGAGACGTTCCGTGATAATTCTTTTAGGCTTTGTTCTGGAATTACAAGGAAGTTTCAAGGCAAGGAAGGAAATGGAAAGAATGGAGGACAGGAAAATAATTTAACGAAATGTTGTGTTTGTATTTCTTTGTATTGTTTATTGTGCAATTGAAGCGTGGGGATGAGTGGTGAATTATTTACATAAATACAGCCAAAAAACCTTCATATGTCCCTCCTCTTTTTCTATAAGTATCCTGTGTATAGTATATGTCGTACATGTGTACAGGAGTAGGGTGATGTAGGGAGAGAATATATTTTCTGTTGTCTCGGTACTACAGAGAAATGATGTGTGTGGAGAGAAAGAGGGGGACGTATAGTGCAAAAAAAGTTTTTGGCAAGAGCAACGCATGTGCATGCAAAATTTTCGAATCCAAGTTATCGCTTGGCCGTTGCAGTTTTTCGACTCTACGATGCGACGTCTGTATATTTTTCTTTGGGACGAAATAGAAGGGGATGAAGACTGGAGAGAGAGAGTAGATCAAAGGCTTTGAATTCCGTGCCCAAACATGCTTACTCATGTAAATGTAACGTAAAGAAAGGGAGAATTTAATATTTTAGCGGTGAAGGGGTTCGAGAAGATATGGGTGCTGCATATTATTGCAACTGTGTCTACTCCATGTAACAGTTGATACGTCCAGGGTTTCGCATAACCTTCTTTTACATATTCAGGGCTGACCCTGGATATTTGAGGTGAGATGTGAAAATACACTTTTGTAGTGAATCCAATCTTAGGTCTAGTCCATTTCATTTCAAGAGGTCAAATTGTACAGAAGCATTTTTATGTTTTAATGAAACTGGAAAATAAATCCAATTTATTTCGCACAATTTTGATTGGTGTCAAATTAAAAAGATTACAAAATCAAGCATAACATAATAGCATGTAATAAATTTTTCAGCAAATAGTTCAAAAAATTTTTTTTGTGGGCCATGAATTGAATTTTAGAAATCTGTATTTTAACGTTTCTTAACATGTGGAGAGTCACATCCTGGGTAAGAAATAAAAAGTTATGTGAGACCCTGTACATATCTACACATGACCTGTACCTTTAGCCATACGCATAAACATATATCTCTACGATTGTGTGTGTATATACTGAAACTATTCTATCTCAACTTTCTTCGTCTTCCTTCTCTTCTTGCTGGAGGTTGGCGACATGCTGTGAGTGCAATTCGAGGCCAATTGCATGTGAAGAGAAGCATTTACTTGTTTACTCTCTTCTTTCCTTTTCCCTCTGTCTTTCCCCCTTCTCTCTCTCTTTGTACACTCTTTACACTGCTTCCAGTCTCTGTACATAAAATACAGTCTAGTCTGGGTCTTTCTGTTCCCATTCGTAATGTCGCATCTGAGTTTGAGTATTTTTAATAACCGTTAGCGATCACTTTTATATACCTAACCCCCTCAGGGTCAATCTTTATATATGTATATATTTATTATTTTATTTTATATACATTGTTGAGACATTCTGAAGTAGGAGGAGGAGGAGAAAGGAGAAAGCCAATGAATTCTGTGGACACAAAGAAGGAAAGAGGAGGAGGAGGATAGTGGTTCAACTATCAAACTTTACCTCTTAAAATTTTGTTCCCCTTTCCTCTCTCTCTCTCGGTTGAGTTGTGTGTGTCTGACCCTTTTCAGTGTTATTCATCATCCAAAAGAAATCTGCGTCTCCCTCAACTTTTCCCTCACAGCAATCTTGTCTTTGTATGCTGTTTGTAGAGAGGGAAAGAGAAAGAAAGGAGAAGTATTTGCATGCATGGCTTTTACTCTATATGGGATATACCGTATTTCCTCTCACATACCCCGGGTCTCCGCTATAACTCTGCCTCTACTATAACCGGGGGTCTCGAGGCATGAAAAAATATAAGCCCCCCCCTTGTTTATATGACTCTCTTATCATCCTGCCTCCCTCATAACCCGGGGGGTCCGAGGCAAAAAAAGTGCTATAACCCGGGGGGTTATGTGATAGGAAATACGGTATTATTACATGAGTTTTTGCATACAGGATTATATATATCATATTTTTTGTACCTTGGTCTTGGTGGCCCGCCATATGCAATGCAGTATGCAAAATTCAATACACACTTATATAGAAGTGGGTGAGGGAATATCTGTGTGTGTGTTTTCCACAGCCTGGGGAATATTTGGATGAGAAAATGAAATCCAATAATAATGGTGCAGTTCTTAACTTTACCCTTCTTTCTCTTCTTATCTCGCTCTCTCTCGTCAAAAGTGGAGTGGAAGAACTTGGAGGAGAACAAATAAATTCTTTTGTGAAATTTTATCCCATGTAAAATGGGTAAAAAAATTTAGAAAGGTCATACGAGTCACTCATCTCCCCTTTTGTTTGTGTATGTGGGTTGGATAGAGGGGGATTACTTGGGGGGTCGTATAGTACAACTTTATTAGTAATCAAGGGAAAGGGAGAAGAAGGAGGATAGAGAAATAGTGGTGGATTCTAAATCCAGAAAAGAAATATCAAAATTGAAGAAAAATTTATTATGAGAATGGAAATGAGGAGGAGGAGACGGAAGCCACCTCGTCGTCATTTGGGGGAAAAACGTGGAGCGTAAAATAATGTAAAATATACAAATAATACTCCCTCCATGCACACACACTCCCCCTCACCCTTCGCTTTATGATGAAGAATTTGAGGGAGGGATGAATATAGACGTTATTTTGGGAAGCCGCATGGGAGAAAGCATATGGATGACTGTGTGCCTGTTCTAGTGTGTGTGTGCTGTTGATGTATGTATAAGGGGGAGACAATATGCGTACTCCAAAATGGGGGGGGGGGGATAGAGAGAGAGCATTAAATTTATTTCTCCATTCGCAAGATATACGGAGACACAATCCAAACACACATACGCATCTGCTAAATAGAACTACTGTTACATAGATTGTAGTGAATTTATGAAGATTGAAATAGAATCTCGTTTTCATTTTCATCCTGTTCATTTGGAACATCAAGTCGTCGTCTGGTGGTGCCTTCTGTAAAAGTAAAAAAGGGGAGAAGGGAGAAAGCGGAGGAGGAGGAGGAGAGGTACGTTCAAGTTGATTCCCTATAAATGACAAAATGAGAAAGAGTGAGAGAGTGCATCTCTCTCTGTTTTCTTCGCCTTGTTCTCTCTCGGAGTACGAGAATGGAATGGGGCAGGCTAGTCGGTAGTCTACTCTGTCTTTCTCCTGGAGAGAGAGAGTCTGATGATGGTGAGGTGGGATAAAGCAAGAATTATGATTGGAATGTGAATTTCATGCATGGATGCATATATCTAGAAGTACGTAAATCTCAGCAGCATTACCATAAAATAAATTGAAAGTTGTGTATGTGGGGAGGGAGAATCGTATTATATGTATGAATACACACACACTCACTATATACTCATAGAACGCTTTCACCATCAGTCACTCCAATGCCAGACTAAAGGAAGAGAGGGAAGAAAAAGGAAAAGTAGACAGAAAGTGGAGAGACACTGACTTGATACCATGGATTAAAATGATCTGCCCTCTCTCTGCTCCTTGCACTTTTTCTATTATATTATATATGCACACACAGATTTGGACTTTATTTCCACCCCTCCACTTTTGATTACGCAGCGCTCAACCCTCCATGCTTAACAAGTTGATACCGCATTGCATTTTTTATTTTTATCTTTCACCCTCTCTCTCTCTCACTCACTCACTAATATATGATGATGAGATGTGGGGAGAAAAGTCAAATGGATTTCCGGGTTCCCCAAATATTGTTTCATAATATTCTTGAACTCTTCCGCTTTCCCTCATTCAAAAAAATCATTTCAACATTTCGACGGACCGATTTATATTTACAAAAATGTTGGGAGGAGGGAACAATTTTTCAAAGCGTGAAACAGAACACTGCAAAGCGGGAAAGTGGGTTGAAAAAATAAATATTTTGGAGAAAGATACTGTGTAATTTGCTCTGAACCCTCTTTCCCTGTGTGCGTGTGTGTGTGCAAGGTTTGTTTTGTATGCGTGGAGAACGTGATACAGATAGAGTCCGCTTCTTATGAATTTCATTAGTAGAGAGAGAGACGAGTAGGGAAATTTCGGCAGGATATTTTTGGGTTGGAGAAAGGATCAAGAGAAGTGCGGAGGAAAAATCAGAGTTTTGTTTTTGTTGTTCTTGTTTCTCCAGATGATAAGGCGGGGAGGACAAAGAATAAATTATTCAGAGGTAAACTCATGGATATATAATATATATTTGATATGCATAGTAGAAACGATGCATTTTAGGAATGGAAGAGAAAGAGAAAGCATCATCCACAATTCAGGGGTATAGAGATAAAGATAAAGAGAGGTGGGGGGAGGGGTTAGTCGGGATGAACACAAATGTTATTATTTACGTCAGAAGAAAGTATACAAGCAATTTTTTGTATTTTATGCATAAACCGAAATATAGACGTGTACTGTACATGTCCCTGTACAACTATACATACTGTGTCTGTTTGTGTGTGTAAGGGAGTTGGTGGGACTCACGTCCTTCTTCTCCCTTGTCCGCCGAGTCAGTTGGTGGGTTTAGTGAAAGTAGTGTACTTACATTGCATGTATAATCGGGTGGAGGATGTAGGATGAGGCAAGTAAATTGGACAAGTTTTCCCTCTGAGGCCAACTACCGGATCTCTTTCCCTCTCCTTCCCTATACATGTGCTACATGCATTTGTTTTTGTGTGTATACATGGAACTTTCTCTATTGGTTTTCACTAGTGTCTTTGTATATATTATACAATGTATGGAGATTGCCGTTGAGGCAAAAAACAGTCGAGACAAACAACAGTTGAATGTTTGGATGGCCTCTCCATTTCTCTCTCTCCCCACGCCACACACAGGCACACACTCTTTCCCTCTCTTTCCTAGGTTTAAAGATAACATGGAAAGGGGAGAAAGAGTTACTTTCTTGAGAATCAAACTGGAGAAGGTTTCAACAGCCTTTGGCAATGTATGGCCAGCTGACTGACTACTGAGGGGAAGTCTAAGAAAGAAAATTATGAAGTAGTGCTTCTGTCGGGACGGGATGAGGCAAATTATATGGGGGTTTTTAAGTGCAAAATATCGGTCCCGTTCGGGTCGGGTCCAGGTCCGTTCCGATCGGGACGGAACGGTGTTATATGTATTTTTGCTACAATATTTTATTTTAATCATCCCCTCCGGAGATTTTGTGATATATCTGTCCCGACCCGTCCCGGTCCGGTCGGATCCGGGTCCACTCCGGTCGCATTGAAATGAAATGAAATCAAACATGAGAATGACACTTGACAGTGTGTAGGTAGGAAAGGCAGTAAGTGAAATTCTCATTCGGGACTGGACCCCACCGGGACGGATATTTTCATCTAAAAAACCCCCATAGCAAATCCCGTCCCGTCCCGACAGAAGCACTATTATGAACGATGACTGGGTGGATGTGGATGAAGAAAAAATAGGAGATGCGGGGAAGGGATGAACGCCACTTTGAGGTAGAGGGTAATAAAATCTCTGAGGGACCAAAGGAGCAAAGAGGTCAGCAGCAGTTGGAATAAAATTGTAGTATGGAATGGAGAAAGCATATAATTTTTATATCTACAAGAGATCCAAAGTTTTGAGTCCCTATTTTGTCGACTATGTAGTTTTACTCTGGATACTCTACTAGGTATGTTGTGTACAAGTATATTTGGGAGTCGAGGCGAATGGAGAAAGAGCAAATAAGATATGAAAAACTTAATTACGATCGATAGCTTTTTGATTTCCCATCTTTCTTATCAAGCTGAAAATATGAGGTCTCGTCTTTTTTGAACTCTGCCACAGTGGAAGATGTTACACCTGGCATTCCCCTTTCATCCCCTGCACAGTGCATGTGTGTATGCATGCGTGTGTGTGAATGAGAGTGTGTACTTTTTAATAAAGAAAACTCTTTCTTTGTAGGCTTCAACACATGTGGCTCACTAAAATGTATCCTTTTATTAAATTCAAGTACGGGGGAAAGATCTTTCGTTAAATTTAATAATATTCTGATTTGAAGACGAAGAATGGAAAAACGATTTCATGCCTGTACATCGTTCCACTTGACTGGGTAAATAACAAAACTGTTTTGGGATTAAATATTAAAACGGGTTGGATCGTTTGAAATTATTAAAGGGAATCGAATATCGTGCAAAAATGACATCCAAGAAGTGAAAGCAGGAAAGGTTTTCAAATTGAAAAAAAACGTGACTGCTAAAACGTGTTACTGGTGAATTTTCTCTTTCATTTTTTTCTAAATAAGTCGATTTATGGCTTAAGGTTTCAATACTGAAAAATATTCTCGCCAAATTTATGGGTTACCAATTAATTGTAAATTCTTTAAAAAAATATTTGCGTTTTACAAAATGTTTCCTTAGAAGAGGAATGAGTCTTAAAAGAAGTTGAACCATGAACCTCCATTGTTTTCAGAGAAAGAAGTAGACTCCAATTAACTCTTTCCCAAAAAAGAAAACTTTGGTAATTAAATGGTGTATAAACTTAATTTTAATTTTTGACTACACTCAAAATATAATGCTGAAATAGGAGCAGGGAAAAAATTTGTGTCTATTATTATCTCCTGACC
>WJFB01002500.1:0-18807 GCA_009870185.1 Pygmarrhopalites habei
GTGTGGAGCTTATTTAGTAAATTATATCTACCAATCCATTTTGAGGAGGACCAGCTTGTTCCCAATTTCGAATTAATTGTCTCGGTACAGTTCGCTCTGGGATTGTGTCGTAATTTAACACAGCAACTTGATAAACTTTTGTTTGGTCAGTATTGCAAACATTTAGACCTCTAAATTTTATCCAGTATGATCCAGGCTGTTGGTTTCCAGAGACTACTACGTCCCACCTTTCTCCAGCGTAAGTTACTAGAAAGTGAAAGGAAATGAATTGCAACTTATTTGTAAATTGTAGTTTTAGATTCGGGGTCGTACCTAGAGAATCTACTGTGACGGGTTCGATGTCAAAAGCATCTGCTGCAATGACCTTCATCTGATGATTCTCAATAGAAACCTCCATTGGACAACTAGCAACTCCGTTACTGATTAGACGTAGTCTATAAGAAAATCCTTGTTTAATCCGGACTTCATGGACTGGAGTCTGTCCTGCTGTTGTCCTGGACTGTGAATTTACAATGAGATGATTTATTAATGTTCAGAGGAGAATTTTGTAAAAGGAGTTGACTTACATTATTAAAGAAAGATCGAGGAAGACCTTTCCCATTAATCAAAATATTGTTTGGCCGGAAATCCCGGTCACCAAATTCCAGACCAATGAATACAGACAAGGTGTACTCTAGTTGCCAGTCCATGACAATAATCTCGTGTTCGGGGAGGTCAAAATCGTAAAGTCTCCCAGTTTTGGGACCGTAAGGTTCCTTTTCCACAGGTTTTCTAACTATCAGTCCACCTATTTATGTATTCCAAAATATTTTAGGCTAAACATTTTCATTTTATAATTATCTGATTTTATTTTATTTTACCGAATATTCCGTCGCCACGCTGGAATCCAGAGTGACTGTGCCAAAAGTAAGTACCGCCGATCGGGACTTGAAATTCGTATCTAAATCACAACAGTGAAATTTACAGAATTTAATTCAGTTTTAATCTTTTCTAAAGCAGAAACAATCTAAAGGTTAATTTACATACCTGAAGGACTCCCTGGGTGGGATTGGACACTGTGTGACCCCAGGGACCCCATCCATGAACGGAGTACTCTTCTGATGTATCCCATGCCAATGAATGGAAGTGGGTTCACGGAGATCATTAGTGACATCAACAACGATCGTGTCACCTTCACAAACTTGGATAGAAGGACCGGGTAGAGCCCGATTGACAACCTCAATGACCCTTTTGACCCCATCAGCTGGGATACACTGTGGACTGTAACAGTCTGAAGGGACAGTATTACAATTTCGACAGGCTGTAGATTGAGTGAGGTAGTGACCCAGTCTGAATGTATACTGACACTTTTTAAAGGTTCTAGGGTCAGAGGAACATGGACGGAGACAGGGGTCTGGACCAGCTGTCACAAAACCAATAACCATTTAATTGCTTTTTGTATTTAACTTGAATTGTGATACTACGACGTAGTAACTACGTTTATAACTAAAATGTACCTCCAGAACTTGGTTGAGGTATTCCTTGTTTTTGACCAATCTTGGATTCTACAGGTCAAATTGAACATTTAGATTAGCTGTACAGTCTTTGAGATAAATGGAAAATGGTCAGAGATAACGAACCAATTTCCTGGACAGTTATCTGTGCTCCACCCAATTTAGTCCGGATGGATCCTTTGGAGAAACTTCCAAGTGTGTAGTCATCATAGTCGTGGACTTCATTGTTGTCATTCCCGTCACCAAAATTGACTGAACCGCCTCTACACAACCTTTGACACACCAGAGAGAACGTAATTTAGCTGGTCATACTTACGTATTTAAAAGGTAAGAATAACTCACCCTAAATTTGACCTGTGTGGTGTGAGAAGGGTCAGGATCAAAATCACAATCTTTGTCAGCATCTTCTGACACATACACGCAGTCGTGTAACTGCAATCAGTGACAACACTTAAACTTTGGTCTATTTTTCGTATGATTTAATTACAAGTCTAGACTCTCAAAAACTGAGCAGCGTGTGCGTGTGTGTGATGGAGTCCTCAAGACAGATGGATTGACGTGAATTTTGTAATTGCTTGTTTGTCGGAGGTTGGTCGACTCAAGAATCTTGAGTCAAGATTGACTATCTAAAATTAATATGCATGGAGAGTCAATACTTTGTGTGTGTGTTTGTCTGACGGTAATTTATGTTCTTGACTCAAACCAAGGTCAGATGACTTGACAGACCTACATTATACTTACACAATGGGAGAAGGTGGTCAAGAATTAGAATTCAGTGGATTTCGTAATAATTCCTATTATTTGATGACTTCAGATGTGTGTGTGTGCCGAGATTGCCAAGTGGAGAAGAAAAAATGTTCAACTTGTTCTCTACCCCATCAAGTGTTAAAGGTCCAATCGAAGGAGATGGAAAATGTTTGATGTCATGGAATTTTCAACCTGAAACGTCTTTCAGCCTTGATTTGATGGGGATGAAGAGAGGAGACATCAAAAGTACAATGAGTACTTATTTCTGTGTGTGTGTGTGTGTGAATCAGTAGATTTTTGATGTATCGTGACAAACATGTCGTCCTTCGAAGGCTAAAAATTCAATACAGCTCAAACTTACATTTATGTAGATAAAGACAAAGAAATGTAAAATCCTTTTGACATTCTCTCTCGAGGTTTTCTTCGAAAATTTTGTCACTTAAAGTGACTCACTTTCCTTTTCCATGTTTCCCAGAACAGTTCAATAAGCTAAACTCATGACATTGTCTGACCTTTTTTAAAAATACTTCTACGAATTATTCGCACGTTTTGGTTACCCTCGGAAAATAATAGAAATTCACGCTGTGACATCAAAGAAAATCCGTTTTTCAAAAAAACAACAAATTGTCTTTTTATTTCCTGTCTTGAAATAAGAGTACAAATTTAACAGAACAACTTTAAAAAATTATATTTTGGAAACAGGTTTATTCACAATTTTCAAATTATTTGCTTTCGACTCCCTCGTATCTCCAATTTCTGTCTCCTCCTCCGTGACCCCTTCTTCAGTCGTCCCCTCTTCTTCCGGTTCTGTGGCAGCTGTGATAATTTCTTCTGGACCTTCAACTCCAGCCACTCCAGGTCGTGGAGGTCGTGGAGACCACCCACCAGTCTCGTCAATCGGAACAAAAGCTGGGACACTCGGAGTTTGTTTACTATAATCAGGATTGACCTCACTTGGTCTCTTTTGCGGTTCAGGTTGAATATCTTGTGGTTCTTTAGGTCGGATGATTGTACCAAAAGGTGGAATGATAACTTTGACGGGTATAGGTCGTTTTGATGTGTTGGACACAAACAATTTCCTACGGGTGTAAGTGTGTAATGGCCTTCTTGTTGTAGGGGCATGGGTCGTGACCGGTTGAAGTGGAGGGAGGTCACCATTGTATGCATTGGATATTCCAGAGAATTTGTTTTGAATCCCTGGACTATTATTAGTTTGAATGTTTTGAACTCCAGCAACCCATAAATGACCTTGATTTTGATTGACCTTTGATGGTTTGTTTGATGCAAGTTGAGCTTTAATTGCTTCGATTTGAGCATTTTGTTCTACAGTGGATTTTAATGGGGACTCATTCTGGACTGAGTTTAATTGGAATGGATTTGATTGCGGTTGATTTCCGGTCAGTTTGACTAATGGTTCGTTTTGAGTGGGATTTGATGGTAATTGTTGAATTAAGGGTTGAGAATTCTGTGAGGAGACTTGGACAGGCCAATTTGAAGGTTGTTGTCCAGGTGAGATTGGCAAGTGTTGGTAAATTGGGACGGGATGAGGATACCCGGGGAGGAGGATGTAGGCTGATGCGGGTAGAACAGCTGGAGATATTTGAGATGGAAGGGATCCTACTGGAGGAAGTGGGTTATTCTGTACTTCAGGGATCCCCCCTTTAATCATGGTTGGTGGTTTTGGACGACGACGTTTAGGGAAGGTCGTTGTAGGTGGTGTGTTGATTGTAGCAACGGCTGCTACTGGTTGAATTGGTCGAATTGTGGTTCTAATGACCGGGAATGTCGTTTCTTCCTCAGGGATTGTAGTCTCTTCATCCGGGTCAGGGGTTGAGGGAGTGATGGGGTCAATCCCTTGGTTCTCGAAATTGACGTCATTGATTCCGGACAAAATGTTGACTACAAAGATAATTAATGTTTTAAAAAATTAGAGACTTTGCTGTAGAATTTAATTCCTGGAAAAATTTAAAAGAATTTTGAAGGCTGGTTAGTTTGATGGTTGACTAGGATTGAGTATAATTACCAACAAAATGTTCAACGCCTTTGAATAAATTTTGAGCCCCAGCAGCCAATTTTGTTCCGAGTGTTCCGACTCCCTTCAAAACATCCTGTGGCTTCCCTTGTCTTTCCTCTCGGTTCTGACCATCCGAATTTTGGATCGGAAGATTTTCTGGTTCTATCCTGTCTTCATTTTGGATTTGTGCTCCTTCCTACCAAATTAAAAATAGAATTTTTTACCCAAAAATTTGAGAAAGTAAAGAGTAAAATTAAAATTATACATTCTTACGTTGATGGATAAATTCCCAATTAGCACAATCAAAAAAATGGTTAGAAATATCCTGTGGCTGGACACCATGATGAGAATAAGTCGACGGTCCAAATTGTGAGTTGGTAGTGAAGATACAATAATTTATAATTGGAATAATTATATTTTTATGTATTCAACTTCTACCAAAAAAGGATTATACCTTTGGAAGTGGGTGAAAAGTTCAATAACCTCTGACCCACAGGGAAGTTAGTGGTTTAGTATTTATGGGGATTTGATGTAGATTCCAGGATGCTGTGTCCCAGTTCATGATGAAGGGAGAGATAATAATGAAAGGAAAGAGAGGACAATATGTGGCTGTGCAAATCTTCCTCATTCATATTAATCTATTATTATTATTTTTACTAGCTGTAGATATGAATCATTCCATATCCATTCACACCTGCCTGGTTTTCCCGTTAGAAGATGAAATAAACTATTCATTTTCCCAGTAACAGTGTCACTCAAGGGTCAACAAAACGACTGTCAACAATGTCACACAGTGCAATTATTTAGTCATTAATTAGCTACTGCTAAAATCAGAGCATTTTTAAATTCTTAATCTTAACACACATTGTCACGTTTCATAGAAATTAACAATATTTTTAATTTGGGTAATTCAGTAGGGTTAGGTGGGGCTATCCCACCAGTGGGGCTGTCCCGTCAGTTGCAATTTTTAGGGCTTTCCTTGCAATTTTTCAACCAAATTTTTTGCCGGGTGTATTCTTCATATATCTCTTGACATTGTATCAAAGTATGAGAACCCCAGTGTCTATTATTTTAAAACTGTGACATCAATTAGTGAGGGTACTCAAACAACCTCTGACCGAGTTTCTCAGTCAAATTACAAAGTATCACCTTGGACACATGTTATTCTCTCTTTTGTTAAATTTTTGATTCAGAGGTCATCGTAAAGAGTCAAAGAACCCAATTCCATCAAAACATGGAATTATATGTCGACGTAATGTCACAATAATGACCTGTCGGAATAGCCTCACACAAATTTCAGTTGAGGGGCTATTCCGACAGCCCTTGATAATTGAAACTTATCCATTCCAGTTTTGATAATTCTCTCTATTATATAGGAAATTAGTCGACATACAGTCTCTAGACACATTGTAAGCACCCTTGAAGCTAATTAAGACCACAATTATTCTTTGTACATGCTTTAATTTGTCCATTTGCACTTTAATTGGCTTACGGGTCAAAAGACGGATTGTGCCTGTCAGAAGGTCAACCGAAACGAAGAGAAAATGAACCTAGTGTACGTATGTAAGTGTTTTGATACTCAGCAATGTAATTTGACACATTTCAGATGGTAATAGAAAGTCGGAAATTGTTATTTGCATAAACTGGGAGCTTAGGCCATGTGTGTGTTTATTTTTTGCATGCAACGCCATTATTTTTATACCAGTGGAAGTGAAGTTTGTCAAATGAATGTTGTAGATGATTTTCACTTTACATTTGGTCAAAACAAAGCAAGAATTTCTTTGTGATTCACTGCTATCTACAAGAAAAGAACCTCCCAAAGTGGAAAAGTGAGTAAAATTTACAAATCTCAAAAATATCTTATCTGAGTTAATGTTTTAAATTTTGACCATCCTAGGGTCTTCCCATAAATATTTTGATGTCATAAGTTAACGTGTCAAACAAAAATTGTACTTGATTTGTGTTTAATTGCGGTGTCGGAATAGCCCCACAAACTGGCGGAATAGCCCCATTTCGAGGGGCTATTCCGACAAATGACAACAATTTTTAAAAAATTGTACTTGATTTGTGTTTAATTGCGGTGTCGGAATAGCCCCACAAACTGGCGGAATAGCCCCATTTCGAAGGGCTATTCCGACAAATGACAACAATTTTTAATTATTTATTTGCGACCGGTCGTTATATCAAAATCATGTTTTATCCTATCAGATGTGTTTATAGATAGGTAATTGTGTCGTATACAAAGTTTGAGAAATGTGTCTCAAATTGTTTGTCTTCTAGAACAGTTACAATTTGAAACTCTGTAAAAACTGACGGAATAGCCCCACCTAACCCTAATTGTTGCATTGTAATATTATTTTTGCATGACCATGACTCATGTGAATCTCAATAACAATAACAACCAAAATTGTTCCATTGCAAACTTTCCATTTCCCTTTCCTTCCTCACCAAAAACAGACTTAATCATTTCAATCACATTCTACTACGATTGTGTGTGGATAATAATGAAGAGATAAAATTGTCATTATTTAATAAAGACATAAAATTTTGATTCAAGAGGCAGCTCTCAGAGAGAAACTCATTTGTAATATATGATCAAAGTGGAAAACCGGTTCCTTCCGTACTTCATCTCAATTTGTAATATTTCTCATTGACTCTCTTTCCTTTTTTGCAGTACATTTGATTGCCGATAAATTAGCCCTCTCTCTATTCCCTTCTTTTTAAAAAAATTCTATATTAAAAAATATTACGATTTTTCTTTCACTTTCAATTTCTCCTTTGGCTTTTCATTTCAAAATAATTTTTACCCAAGAAATTGCACACAAGAAATGCCTTTTGAGTACCCAGGTTTTTTCAAAAAATATTAATTTTAATTTAAATAAGCACTATCCAGTACATAACAAAGGAGGGAACAAAGTTAATGGCACGTAAAAAAATAACATATTTAAATAATTTGTTATATGACCTGTCAAATTTAGGCCCCATCCACAGGATAACCTAGCCTCGGTTTCCTCGAGCAGAATGACCCGTACTCCATTTGTGGGAATAGGGAAGAACAAACGGAATTGAATTCATTCATGACTGGAGCCAAATTAATTTTAATTATAGGTTTCCGATAAGGTTTCATACTCCACCCGGAAGTTTCGTAGATTGGTACAGGTTTCTTGACACCCGAATCCGGACTTTCCTTGACTGGCATTGCCATGAGTGTATTTTTCTGGTATTCATAATTGTTTCCTTGATTGTTCAAATCTGAATAGTAAATTGGTGGTGGGGGTGTTGGGTGGTTGTTACCCGTATTGAAAAAATCGTAAAAATTATTGTAGTAGTCTACACTCTTTCCCGAATTCTTTCTCCCTTCCTCGACCCGCACCTGTCCATCATTATTTTTATTACTGTTGTAATAATTGTCAGTTGTGGATGTGGAAGTGGAAGTGAGTGAAGGACGAGAAGGTCGGGGATTTGAAAATGAGTAGTAGGAATTTATTGTAGGTTCTGTCATCATATCCGATTTCGGGTAATAGTCCCCACTGAGGACAGAGGGGTAATAATTGGTAGGGACGAAGAGGTCATGACCGTAATGGGAAGGGGGAGGAAATTGAGGGGATTTGATAAGTCCGGAGGTGAGGAGACGTTCATAAATTAAATGAGGTGATTCGTGAGGAGGAGGATAGAGAGAACTTCGACGGATTTCTTGTTGCTGGTCCATTACGAGAGGACTTCCGAAATCGGTGGGGGCGGAAGAGGGGGCCTGGTCAAAATTCCACTGGTTCACTGCTGAGGTCAGTTGGGACAACCCTGCCAAAAATAATGCAAGTAATTTTAGAATAGGTTTTGATTCAGAGACAATTTTTTTATCGTAAATTAAAATTTACTCAGCACTTTTTCTTAAAAAATAATTGTGATTAGATAATCTGATTGTAATTTAATTATTAAGGTTGAAAATTAAATTAAAATGTGGATGTTTACATGGATTTTGTTGGTTTGACAGTCCCATGTCCCCTGCCACTAGGAGCAGGAATGGAGAGCACAGAAAAATAAAAGAATTCTGAAAAAAATAAACAGTTAAAGAATTCCATGTAAAATTGAATGACATTTCGTTACAAGTCAGTTAATTCAATCAGAGACACAGGATCAAATTTGGTCCACGGTGGATCAAATTAGCTCTAATGTGCCTGACTGTAATTTTATTGAATTGACATTTTGGTTGATAATTTCAATAAAATTCTACATGTAGAAACAAAATTATGTACATTTCTTTAAAAATTAATTTGATTATTTTGAAACCGTGAAAGCTCAATTCTTTCTAGTATTAAATTTAGTACTCACCATCAAATTGAATTCAGTTTTCCAGGTCAGGAGCATCCTGAAAATTGACCTTCACCTCACCCGGAATTTTATTTTTGACAATTACTCCACTTATAATTCCCAATGGTACATGACAAACAGTACAGAATTGTGACTTTTGAACCGTCCCTATTTTTTAAAAAAATGTATTGTATTTATGTGCTGTAGACTGTAGAGAAGGTAAGGGGGTAAAACAAACAGGACTTTGTGACGTGGACTTTGTGCCAGTTGCAATTTGACTGCCTGTGAAAATGAGAGTGAAAAGAAGAAGACGTTTGACTTCTGCAGAGAGTGCAGTCAACAACAACAAGAAGTTCACTTTGAGGAAAAACAAGTTTTCCCCCACATCATCTCAACACAAAAATTGACACACACACACAAACACAGTTCATCACAATGTATGAGGGTGAGAGAGAAAGACTCGCCAAAAAATATGATCATCTTCATGGGTCTAAGTGTGTGTGTGTGTGAGAGGGGTAGAATTTAATCTTCAATATCCAATTCTGATGGGTTGAGTTCGTGCGAGGAATAATCATTCTTTTATTCCACACAGCAAATAAAATCATAGGAAAAGAGTGTCCCCTTCACACACACACACACACACTTTCTATTGCCCTTTGGCCCATGATTAAGGAAAGGCTAGTAGTTGCTACCAATATTTTCTGTTGTATTTACACGCACACACACCAACTGCAAAGAGTGCAGTAAATTTGATGGCGAGAGTGGGGAGTGACAAAATGTCTTTGGTAATTTCCAATTTTTTTATGTTATAAAGTGAGAAAAAAATAATAAATTATTTAATTAACTCATCTCCCTTTTTCTCTAAACCCTCCAAATTATTCTTCTAATGTTCTTTCCTCTACCTTACATTGTAATAAGAGGGGATGAGTGAAATTCATTTTTTTGACACACGATCTCTCGTGCCTAGTTGCATCATAATTCTCATATTTCATGGCATCCTTCGAGTGTGTGTGTGTCACTCTCTATTTGTTGGGAAAGGTATGACACACGACACACACACAGATGTGGGATACTGTGGGGTGAAAGGAAAATTTACAACTCAAATGAAGTCATCATGACGATGAAAACTGTCACCAAATGAATTTTTTATTTTATTATTATTATATTATATATATTTTTTTTATACTGGTGGACATTGGAAAGTTTCATCGAGTAATTTATTTTGAAATTTCATCAATTAGTCATCAAACAATTTTTGTAAATCTTTATTTGCACAATAAAAATTTGTACATTTAACTAGGATTTTTTATAGTCTCCTCATGACCTACGACCTGCACTGTGCTCCTTCCATCTGACACAACTGTTCCATGGATCCTCCTCCTTCAATATCTTTACACAAGACTGAATCTTGAGGGAGTGTACAGGCACGACTGACAGGGTCAAAAATCTGACCCTCCTGACACTCATTCTGTTGCTTCCCCGAATTTTGGAAACATTCACAAAAGCTGGGAGTACAGAACCCCAAAAGTCCAAAATCCACATCTTTTGCATCACAAACGTCTGGACATTCAACTCCAGACAGTTTGACCACAATTATATGTTTCAGAATTGGATTGAGGGTTCCAAGGACAAGCTGGAATAATTTGGCTGTTAGGAAATTCTGGTTGATTTTGGAAAAAAGGAATTGAGTGAGAGTACTCGCTGTGGATTCGGTGGTGGTGGTTACGGAATTAATTAGTTTTCGGGCAGTCGAGCGTAGAAATGGAATGATTTGACGACGTTTTCTTCCCCAAAATTCAAACCGATTTGTTTGACGAGGAACATTGATAGCGTAGTTCATAATCTTCCAATTTGACTCGGCTATGGATCGGCGGACTCGGGAGCCAATGTAGTAGGTCGTACCACCTCCAGACCACCATTGACGTTTTACCCGGGTAATCCCTTCTGAAGTGAGGTTGGACCTTGGGCTTCCAGCTGATGGATGTACATATTTTTGAGGGATGACAATTGATGTATGAACCCTTTGACCTTCAAGTGATTGAGGATAGACTACCAGTAGTAGGATCATACTTTCTAGAGTAGTTAGGATATTCATTTCGGAGGGTGGAGAACTGGAAAGTTTACTATAATGCGGTGGGTAAGGAAACAGGGATGCGACTATTGAACTAAATGCAGAAGAAAATAAAGAATCTTTTCTACAATAGTCAAAATCCCACTTGATCAAAGCTTAATCAGAGTGACTGGAAAGTTTAATCGAGGTGAATTTATTGTGTGTGTGTGTGTGTGTGTGTGGTCGTGAGGACGGGATATCGGATGTGGGGCCAGATAAGAATTCGGACGAAGAAGAAATACCTATCAAAAATAATGAGACCCTAGCCACATTCATTCACTTATATGACAGTTTTTATTCAATTAATTAGTGTGAGCCATTACATGGGATGTACATATGTTGTTCCGATTATTATTTTTCTTAGAATTGGTACATTGGTCAAACGGTTTGACTCAAGCCGAAAAAGTCACTGGCTCAAAGTAGTATTGAAAGAGAGTTTGTGTGTGCTTACATTTATGTACACAATTTCCTTGATAAATTCTCATTTGTGAAAACATTGCATTCAATTAGGTTAGTCATGAGACTCGGAGGGATGGACGTAATTTAATTGGAAGTGAAATGTCAGTTGAACTTATCATCATACCGCACACAGATATTGCCAATTAATTTCTGTACAGTGTATACTGAATCCGTATTACTGATTATAGTTAAAGCAGCTGCAATTATATTATATATTGACTCAATCCTGAATATTTTTTTGAGTATAAAATGCCTAATCAAAGTTCAACTCATGGTCAAAAAATATGAATCCGGTACAATTGCCTTGCAAAACAAGGAGAAAGTGACGTTGATGTATTGGTCAGTATTGGCTGAGCCATTGGAAAAATTTAATATGACATTATGACATTGTCGTATGAAATATAAACGGAACTTCAACTGATTAGATTATCCTCCTCCTTCTCTGTTAATTAGAATTCAGGTGTGGAGTTATCTCTCAGCCATTGGGATTTTTTGTTTGCCCCTTTCTCCCTACAACGTAGGTAAAAAGCTGTGTGTCATATGCGTGTGTGGGGGAGGTCAAAGTCGCAATATTCCATCGAGTGGTTCAAAAACGTATAAATTTAATCACGTATGACCCCACCCTCCCATTCCTTTTCCACAGTCACATCCGCATCTTTCTCAAAATCTCATCTGGGTAAAAATGAAAGGAGCTCTTATTTTGGTTTGCCTAACCTTGGGCTTGGTGTGTGTCCAGAGTGAAGACATCACCATCTCTTTATACGCTACGTGAGTTCATACAAAATATAATTTTGGTTGTAGCAAACTTTGCTAAGCAAAGGAAACAAAATTTCATGTAGTCTTTATTCCGCAGTGACCTCTCCAAATGTGATGATCTCTCAAAATGTGACGCCTTCGTCAAGATCTTCTGTCAGTCGAAACTGAGTGACTGGAAACTTTGTGGACAAACTAAATTTATCCAGGATGACAATTTCCCATGTAAGTATTCACGACTCGTGAGTCACGAATTATAAGTAATTGTAGAGCTCAATGTCCTACAGAGAATAGATGGGCTGAATAATTATTTTTTAATTTTTTTAGTGTGGCCAGAAAAATTCACATTCAACCACACTTTGGACAATAGAGAGGTAATATTTTTGGACCTTTAACCTTTGAACTCAATTTCATTTTTAAATACACTCATTTCAGAGAGAAACAGAGACTAGTAAACTAATTGACGCTTTTTGTACATTGACAGAGATGGCAATTCAATTTGGTTGACGATGATGTCGCAGTGAATGACCCAATTGTTTCTGTGGAGACTTACGTTGACGATTTTTTGAAGGCCACTGAAGTTCAAAATCAATTCGCTTTCAATTTGAATATCAATGGAGCTGGGACACTTTACGTTGTTCGTGAAGCAACACCATAGAAGACTATTTATTTTTAATTAAAAAACTAATTAATTCACAGTTGAAATAAATCGACCAACATTTTGTCATACTTTTACTGCGGGGTATTGAATTTTATCACAAAGGTATTTATCATGGCACAATCCGTAAATGAGTTCAGCCGGAAAGAGAGATAATTCCAGTAATTTTATTAGTGTCAGTGTTTTTCTGTTGATCTTCTGGGTGGGCCCTTGTCTCCTTCCATGTTTACAAAATTAACGTCAAACAAAGTGAAAGTAAAAAAGCAATGCGTACTATGTGTTCTCTTTTTTCCGTCACAAACTTTCTCTTGCTTTCTCTCCTGTCATTGTCCAAACGGAAATTGTTACAAAATGTTTGTCAAGTTGCCCACTATCTGGTCACTCTTACAATTTGTCCTCTTCGGAGTATGGCTTGTCGGTCTGTGTCCATCTGGAAGTCCATTTATAAATTCCCCTAATTTTAATTTTAAACTCCTCCGTCCTACAACCCTCATTTATCTCTTCTACTGGCTTTCCTTCGTTTCCCTCTACTCTGACCTCATTTGGTCAAGTAGGAGTTGGGACTTCCTTTCATACCTTGACCCGTCCACTACTAGAGCCAAAAGGGTCATGCAAGGCTTCATCTCTTTTTGGTACCCACTTTCGGATTCACTAATCCGGGCTGTTGGTTTCTTTTACTGTTCAAGGGCAACTCAGTTAATTAAAAATGTTCAGAGTGTCCGTCAGACTCTAAAATTTGATATGAGAAATAGTAATTATAATTATTTAATGTGTCTTCTTCTCTTCACTATGTTGTCCTACTCCTTCACGATGATCCGAATTTCGACCAATCTGTACCAAGCAGATATTGATCCGACAAATGAAGGTCGGATAGTGTATATCCTGCTACCACAACATCCAAAAGTCATAAACCTTTTTGTATTGTGGTTTGACATTAATTTGTGGGTACTATTCTCGTTGGCTCCCGCTTTCGTTGTCTTCATCGGGATTAATTTGACGACCACCTACGAAAGTTGTTGTCAGATTGTGAAGATTAATTTGAAGGATAGTGGAATGGATAAAGGGAGATGTAACGAGGAGGAGGAATGTACTCAGATGATGTTCCGGAATTTAGTAACTCTTCAAAAGGCTTTCAATTCTTACGAATTAATGGCAGGTGCTTATGTGACAGTCATTTTGGGTCATTTTGGAGTCCATTTGGCCACAAGTTTCCATTCTCTGTGGTGGCCGTCTGGTCCAGAAGGTTTTAATATTTATGGAATGGTGTCCAGTTTTCTCTACTTTGTTCTTATGGCTTACCTTGGCAATACTATGCAGAGTATGGTTAGACAGTCAAAAATTTTGGTCATAAGGATTTGCTTTTTAAAAAATAATCTTTGGTGCTGCTATTTTTGTACAGTTAACTTTGAGTAGAGAGAAAATCACAAATTGCTTGGTTGGATATCAGTTGTACAATGACCCTTTATACAGGAGTGAAAGAAGTTTGACAGCTACAAGAAAAGTGAAGCGTACTTTCATAAAAAAAATAATTATTTACATATGGGACACTTTAGCTTTGAAGGTAAAATTGTTTTTTCGCTAACTTGTAGGGTGAGGGTTGGGTTCAACTGGGAAAATGGATCCAGACATGGAAGTGGGAGCTAACTTGTGCGAAAATGTTCCAAATTAATCATACCCTCATCCCTGCTGTGAGTTTCTTATTTTGACTTTTTTAAAATAAGTAATTGTTAAGTTTTTAAAAAAATAATTAATGAATGGTGTTTGTCCAATTTTTGAAGGTACTTGGTGTACTGGTCATATACATTATATTCATTCTTCAAGTAGAGATGTCAGATAAACAATTATCATGATATTGATATCTGAATGGAAACCTCATCTCTGGTTAAAAATCTGTCGACCGTTCTTACCACCAATATGACATGAGGGAAAGAATAAAGTTATTCCCTCTTACACTCAAACAGTGCAGATGTAATTAATTCCACATGTAATAATTTAAATTAAACCTTATAATAGCTTTGTTATTTCATGGAAATTTGAGTACATTAGAGTAAAATGAGTAAATGTGTGTCTGAGTTGTTATTGTGGTGAGAGCATGGAAAAGATTGAAGAGAATTTGGATTCGGTGTTAATGGACACACACACAAAACACAAACATTATAACACTCAGTGCTTACTTGGATAACAATAAGTACATTAGTAATAGCTCTAGACGTTTATACAATAATAATAGTAATTTCATTATTTTACACTCTACATTTCATCAGAGCAATGTCCTTGTTTTAACAAATTAATTGTATAGAGCAACAAATTCCATATCTTCTCAGATAATTCAATCCTCATATTTCAGTAAGCTGACAGAAACCACACACACATACAATTCAAACTGCATGACAAATAAAAATGTATATAAATAAAGAAATAGTATTAATAATTAATAAATTAATAATGAATGTACCAAAGTTGGCAAAACTTAATATCAGATTCGTCAATTAATCAGATATTCGTCGACGTTGAACGCTTCTGGATTTTTATAAAGTAGTTTTCTAAACGAAGCGTAATTCACGAGGGACTTAAGGTTTCTGAAATTAGAGAAAAAAATAAGAGTAATCTAGTATTAGGAGTAATAATAAAATGTCAGGGAACCAAATGCTTAATTTTCCAAATAGAATGAACAATGACTTACTCATGACAATAGTTTTTGATGAACTTTTGGGTTTTATCATCAGCATTAAAAGTGTAGGCAACCACAGCAAATTCTCCAGCGACACTTTGTCCATCAATTTTTGAAAACACAATCCCTTGAGTTCTTGTACATTATATTTTTCAGCTCCATTAGTCAAGTCAATTAACGAACAGAACTCGGGTAGATCCTTGACTTTCCCAGTATAAATGTAATAAAGAATAGTTGACACAATAAGTTGGATCCAAGTCTTCAATACAAATTTCTCCCTTGACTTTTTCATTCATTCCAGAACTCAACATTGCAGCAAATACTTTGCTCCGAGCTGAAAAAGAAGAAAGATTGACCGACTTGTACTAAGATTGGTAACCAACAAAAGTGTTACATACTTGAAGGTATAGAAATATCACATACTTGAAGGTATGAAGGAATAGTTATTAACGTATTTTATATAATTAAGTCCAATCACTTACCATTCAAATAAGTAGAAGAATTATTTATTTATTTACCTGTTCCAAAAGTAGAAAAATAAGGACCTAAAAACAATCTCCATGTGTAAAAGTACTTAAATTTGGCTTTACGTGCAGTCCTCACCAATTTATTGTTAGTTTACAACTCCGGAAAAGTACCAGTCAATCAAAATGAAAATGGAATCAGGGCAGAATCAGGGACTTTTTATCAAAAAAGAGACAAGAAAATAAAAAAAATCCTGAAAAAATCCGAATTTTTGGGATTTACGAATTCACCCTCCACTGTCAAGGACAACTCTCCGTCAGAAGAACTTCGTCTTAATGGGAAAAATAAAGCCATGATACATGTGTGTGTACATGTATATTTTATTTATTTTTAAACACCATCAGTTTTATTCCTGTCAAATGCTTACTATACAATAAATATACATGATCATCATAATAATCATCATAATTTCTTGAGAGCATGTTGATCTGTAACCTAACTCCTGCTGAACATTCCATACTCAAAAGCGAGACTAAAGAAAACTGCTTGCAAGCATTAATGAAACTGTTGTCTACTTTGACTCTAATACAAGCTTAATTTTTATTGTGTAGGATGTATGCATGTTATGTATGTTTGTATGTATCCATGTTTTATTGCTGAAGTCTATGTGCTGACTGTTTGAAACCAAGAATATTCGTTGAAAAATGCACTGACAGCAAATATGCATGGAGAAACTATTAACCTCTTATTTTACCCCGGTTTCATAATTCAAACTACATGTGTGTTTAAAAACAAAAATATACTACAATAGTCACGACTTTCCGATCCAAATATCAAATTAACTCAACTTCCTTAAGTAATCTTGAGCATGTAGTGACTACATTGTAGTCATTAATTCAAAATGGAGAAGAAGAAAAAATGAGAGGACCCCAGTCCAAAAAGTCCAAAAATTCAAGAGAAAGACATTCCAGGAAAATGTACCAGGAGGAAAAGTATTTATAGCCTGTAATTACATCTTCAGGACATTTGGACTGTTCTTCTGTGTATAAATATGCAATGCACACTTCTAAAAAGAGAGGAATAGTTTTTATATACCTAACAAAAAGTTATGCAAGCCTTATATTCCAAGATATGATATAACAATAAAGTGAATGGAATCAGTCACCCTAGAAAACAGGATCTAAGTAAATTCTAAACGGATTCAGGCTAAAAATATTATTGTGCATAAAATTGTTCTGTCTAATCAAATTAAGAAATCTTGGAAGGGAGAGAAGGTGCACAAAAGCGTGGAAATCCTGGTCGTCACGTTGTCTCTCTCCCTCTGTATATTTTTCTCCCTTTTTTATCCTTTATCCTCCCCTTTCTTATCAGAATTATGATGAATCGTGAATTACATTGACTGGCGACAACTGAGAGAGTCATTAATGAACTCACCCTCTCTTTTCTCAAGCTCCATTCTCGTGTAATGCATTGACGTCACAAAACACTGCATATGGACCCGACTGCACGATTCCACGTCCAAAATCTCTCTCTCTCTCCTACCTACAAAAATCCATGCCTATTATATAATATAGCATGGCCATTTCTTTATGAAGCAAAAAAAGGGGACAAAAAATGACGGGATATCCAGAGTCATGGATCTGCATTTGGACAAAAACTATAAAAGGCACATCTTCCCTCGTCCACTTTATCCATTCAACATTTGAATCAGTTTTGTACACTTGAATATCTCATTTTGGAAAAATGTGGACAAAAATTGTCAAAATTCTTGTCCTCTTCGTCCCACTCTTCAGCGTTGTAGTTGGAACAGGAGGAGGTGAGTACAATTTTATTTTAAACTATTCATTAAAATTGTAAAGGAAAATACTCAAAATAGTGTTGGGAATTTTTTAGGTGGTTGGGGATGGCAACAACCAGCTCCAGTAGTCCAGACTGGATGGGCTCAACCAGCTCCTGTTATCCAGAGTGGTTGGAGTCAACCAGCACCAGTTCAAACAGGATGGGGTGGAGGAGGAGGGGGTTGGGGACGTAAACGTGGAAGAGGGTGGGGAAAACCCCAAGAGATTGCAATTGCCATCATCGAAGTTGGTTAGTCCTTTTGACTGGAGGATATTTTACATAATTATAAATGGCTGAATATAATCAAAATTTTGTGGGTTTTGCAGAACCTGTGAAGTACAATGGTGGAGGTGGATGGGGTAAGTACTTAATTTCTTAATTTGCCAAGAAATTCTTGACAAATTTTTTGTGAAATATTGACACTGTCATTAAATCTGCGTGTTGAATTCTAAATTAAATAGGAGGTGGAGGAGGAGGTGGATACAAGGGTGGCTATTCCGGAGGAGGAGGAGGATGGGGTCAGTTTTAATTTTTTATTGACCTGTCTATCCCAAACGTATTTAGGATTCTATGAATATAAAATTTGTATTAATCAAAATTGAATGGATATAGGTGGTGGTGGTGGTAGTGGGTACTCAGGGGGTCAAGGGTGGGGAGGTAAAGTTAATTCTAATTTAATATGAACTACAATTCAAATTTAGAACGAGGATTACAAATTTATATTTTTATTAGGTGGCGGTGGAAAAGGGTGGAAACGTAAGTTTTCCCATATAACTTTATAACACTTTCTATAATATGATTGTGTAGTTCCTTTACAGCAACAATGAAAATTTACTCAATAATCGAAATCTTAATTACAGGTTAAATCGTCATGTAATAAAGATGGACGGCTGTGATTCCTTGAACCCAATTTCAACCCAGTTTGTGATATAGCCTATGGATGGAAGTTTGCAATTCTTCCCTTTTTGTCTCTTCACATTTTATTTCAAACGGAGCGAAGTATTATACAATTTTTACACACATGTGTGTGTGACTGCCTGTTAACTTGTAACTATAATTTAACCGTTTTATTGTACCTGCAACGAATTTTGACTCTAATATCTAATAATAAATTACTCTCACCATTTTTAAATTCACAAACATTTTTTTCATAATTCGATTTAAGTTCCATTAAGCAGTACAGAGCCACGTAAAAAATGGGCTAGGAATCTTACTACCAAATATTATTTATTGCATGCACATGTCTATCTATCCATAGGAGAAAAAATTCCACTATTTTAAGTGGTTCAT
>WJFB01002501.1:0-18790 GCA_009870185.1 Pygmarrhopalites habei
TGGGATCACATGCTAAAGTATTGAACAAACTGTGGGATCACATGCTAAAGTATTGAACAAACTGTGGGATCACATGCTAAAGTATTGAACAAACTGTGGGATCACATGCTAAAGTATTGAGTAGGATGTGGGATCATATAATTTTTTTGGGATCACATATTGAAGCTGGGGCTTGTACCGGGATCACATACTGAAGTTGTACCTTTAATTTTAGTTAAAAGGCTATTATAAAAAAACTGGTTTTAGTTTGTCACCAACTTTGTGATTCTGGTAATTTAAATATAAACGGTTGTAAAAAATCCACATGGGTTTTGGATTATGGGGAATATAACAATGTTTGAAAAATCACAGAATGTTTTTGCCATAAGAGCAAATCTTACATTTCGACTTTGTTCCAGGTACACACAAACACAGTGTCTCTGAAGCTCTCTATCTCCATTTCGGGTTGGTGATCAACTGTGAAACTTAATGAAGGTTAAGGTTCAACATTCCATCCGTCTGTCGTTTTGTGTTGAATTCTTTTTTTGATTTCTTGATAAGACTCTCAGACATGTATGAATTTACAAAAGCTCTGAGGGATACTCGACTAAAAATGAGGGGCCTAAGCAGTGAGTACATGTATAGTGAGGGGATAAATGGAACATGCTGAGTTAATTTACAATTTTCACAACATAGTAATCAAACTAATAAATGAGCCTTCCTTCTCCCTCCTCCTTCTCCTGTAGTAGTGGAAGTAGCCCCAAGTTAGAGAGCCCTATAAAAAGTCATAAAATAATGATATTTATCATATTTACGAACATCTACTAGGGATTTTCTTGAATTTTAATTGCTAAGAAAAACACACACCCAGACATACAGAGAGAGAGAGAGGGACAACGAATGGGTATGGGTATTCTACATTATATTATAATGGTCATAAAATTAATATTTGCATATATAATAACTTGTTAAAGTGTATATATTATTATGACCCTTCCACACACGTACACAACACACACATCATATCCTACAGTCCAGTTTATACCCAAGTTGACTATCAAATATAATTTTTGTGATAATCACACACACCCCAACCAACCACCCCACACACAACACACAACAAAACTTTATACTTGAGTGCGGAAATCATGATCATTCATTTTTCAATCCACGTACCACTAATTGTAATGAGTATTTAGTATGTTCTGTATCGTATATCTATACACAGAAAAAAAAGTTTGCTCCTTTTATGATCCTCTCTTCCTTTTTTCTGCCATTTTACTCATGATTTGTCTCTCTCTCTCAAAATCCTCTTTTTCTGCATGTCATATATGGAGCCATCTCTATTTGAATTGAAATTTTTTAATCACTGAAAGAAAAGGCTGAAGGTCAAGAAGTTAGTTTGGTGTATAAAAACAAGGAGTTGCCATTTTTGCAAAGTTTTATTGCCACAATATTTTGATAATCATTTCTTTAGTACCTATTAGTATTTTTTTTCCTTTGCCAAAAAAAATGATTTAATAGTCCCCACACAAATTTAATTTAGCTGATCTAAATTAGCTCTCAAGTCTCGTGTGGAATAAAAATACTTTTGTGTGTGTACATTCATTTCTATTTGTGCATGACATGAAATTTTGGTGAAATAAATTGCTGAACATTTGTACTTAATTCAGTTCTCATTTTTGGTTCAAGTTGAGAGTCATCAAATGGAAAAAAGTGGAAGAGTGAAATAAAATATTGGATCCATTTGGGATTTTTTGGTTCTTTGCCCCACACAACACAACCACACACAAAATCATATAAAGTTTGACACGACATAGCTCGATGACAAGTAAAAAACCTGTATGTGTGTGTGTGACTGACTGTGGATCATAAATTCCAAAGACGGGAACAGATAACTAATGGCCAACTTAGCACCGTCATTTTTATGACTCTAACGATAGATTTGCATTAAGTTGAGCTAATAAAAGTAATCTCTTTCTCAATGATGGAGCAATCACAATTTTTACACTTTACACCACTTAGACTCCGCCATCATCAGAACGAGAGAGAGAGAGAAGAAGAAGAGGGACAAAAAAAATTGCTCAAGAGATCTCATGCCAATTCCTGTTTTTTCTCTTCCTGGCATCTCTCTCTCACTGATCCATGGATGAAGAGTTGATAAATAATTGCTATTAGGTGTTTATATTAGTTATACAAAAAAAATCGTGGATATAACTATACAGCAGTTTGATACACCAATAAAAAATTGTACAGCTTTTTTATTTTGATTTCCTTTACGTTGATTATATAACCACACAATTATAGCTCTACTCACAAGTTGAACATTTCTTTTTTTCCTCTCTTTAAAATTTGTTGCTCGTAAAAAATCGTTTATTTTGGCTCCTCCTCCTTTGCTACAATTCTCTTCCCCTATTTCGCGGCGAGTGTGTGTTTTCACAAAATAATTGTACAGTTTCTCAGTGTGAAAAGAGGAGAATAATACATAAATTAGGAAGGAGGATCCTTCCTCTCTTCTTTTTAAAAAAAATCTGTTTAAGTTTAGACGGCTGTTTCGTGTCATCAAGTACATTGAGCCACCCAGTAATGGTTTCACTTAAGGAAAAATTATGACGTCCATTAAGGCACACACACACTCTCGCTCTATGTGCGTGTGTGAGAGAATGTGAGTGTGTGTGTGTCGTGGATCTTTCAACTATTTTATGAATGAATATTCTCACGAAGAATAAGAAGACATTTAACAAAAGGGAAGAGGCGGCAGAGAAATGAACATGAATGAGTTGTTACGATTATTGTTTCATAACTATTGAAAATTTAAAAAGTCATTCATAGCCTCCTCCCGTCTACTAGCCATCCTCCTCCTCCTCCCTTGTCTTCTCTACGAGCAAAATCTCAGACGACGACTGGAATGAGGAGGAGAATATGTAAACAACGGAAATGATCTGGCTCCAAATTTCCAGGGGCTCCAGCATCTCAAAAAAAATGTGAGTCATAACAACAAAAGAATTCCATCTTCTTCTAGATACTGTGTATAAATACACACATACGCATATGCACACACGCATACAAGAACAGTAGTCGGGGATGATGGTCCATTTTCAAGTGGCCATTTAGGAAATCTCGTTCAGACAAAAATCCCGTTAGATTCAACATCTTGGATCATCATCACACAGAAAGAGAGAGAGAGAGAAAAGAGGGAGGGAGGATGGGAAAAAGTTATGAATGAATATTTTGGTTATTTACAAAATTTATGTAATAAATATTTATTTTTTTCCAAAGCAACTTTCTTATTTTCCCAGAACGTAAATCATTCCTTTCAGTTTTAAAAAACGTCACGTTGAAGACACAGGAAAGAGTGTGTGTGTATCTTTGATTTTCTGGGGATGCCAGCAAAAGACAGTAATTCACGTCCACTTTTCTTCTGCCGTCTCATCACACACACACACACAATTAGACAAGGTTTTGCCGGCGTGGGAGTGAAGAAATTAAGACCTAATGAGTATTTTAAATTTTAATACCTCGCATGATTAAACGAAAATCTTTCCCCCTAATGTCTGTCTTGTCCCCATCGTAATTGAGTCTTAAGCCCCTTTTGTCTTTTGTTTTCCTTTTCCCTTCGCCCGACTCTTCCAAAGTGGCTCACTCAAAGTCCCCCGTCTCCACTTGTCACGATGATGGTTCTTAATAATGCACACACACTCTCTCTCTCTTACACACACACACACACGAGACAAGAGTACGGATGTATCTGTTCCGGAATTGTATTCAAAATAAGCTACTGTACACCAGTTCAACATTAACTTTTAGTTTTTGACAAAAAAGTGAAAAGGGGCGCTCCTCCTTCTCTTCCTTTTTTAATAGATTTCAGAGACGGAAGAAAGTCAAGGAAGGACTTTTTTTTGAAGGGAGCAGAAGACTTATAATATCCCGGCTTCCCGTCTCTCTCACACACACACTCTCTCTCTCTTTGAGAGTGTGTTTGTGTATCCTAGGGTAATAGCCATGTAAGCATTTAAATTGTAGACTGGAGTATGGTACACAATCTTTTTTTTGGTTTCCTTCAAATTGGCGTCGGTCGATCGTGGTCGTCTGCTACTCCCTCCTATTCTCTCTCGCTCTCTTTGTGTGCGTGTGTGTTTGCAAACACTCTCAACGTACATAAAAGATGTGTACAGAAAGAGAGAGAGAAGATACATGGATTCCCTCTACCCTGCCTAATGCATGAGAGTCAATTGTGTTGAAGCTGTGGATAACGGGCATAAAAAGAGAGCCTTTAGTAGTCTGTCACGCTTCCTTAAATTTTTTCTCCTCCTCCCTCCTCCTCCTCCCACCACTTATGTGACTTCATTAGGAAGACTATTAGGAGGCTGAACAGAGTTCATTAGATTCCTTTTAAAACTGTGTTATGATAAGAAGTTTTTTAATATAGACAATTTTTCTGATTTGTCCACCGAAATCGTTTTTTACTGGATTTTTCTCGACAGAATAAATCGGATTAGTTACAAATTGTATATAAAAAATGGAAGTAGAGGCAACATTTTTATCAATCTGACGAGGATAATTAATTACAGACTGATACGATGGAGAGAGATGAGTGTATGAAATGTTGATTATGTATGATATAAAATAGAGATTTCAATTAATCTCCCCTGTTGAAAAGAAGAGGTAGGATGATGGAGGGATCCGGACTGTGCACGAAATTTTTTGATCGTCAGAAAAAGCTATCGATCATGACGTTCTCTCTCTCTACTTTCTGTGTAGATGTGTGTGTGTGTTTTACTTGACGGAGGTTCACCTTTTAAAAAACATTTTCGCTCTTCCTCCTCCTCCTCTAATACTGGAGTCAATGGAAAAGAGAGGAGGTTGTGAGTAGAGCATCTGCTTCATTGCTCCTGTCTGTCGTTTATTTCCCCAAAGGATTTTCTTTATGCAACATCATCTGATATTCTGAATGTTCTCATCTCCATTTTCAAAGTCTCCCTCGCTACTCCTTGTTTTGCCAAGCTTTTCTCTTTTCCACTCTCTCTCTCTCTCTCTCACTGTGTACGTGTGTGTGTGGTAGACAAGGCTGGCTCCTTCTAATCTAGCAATAAATAGACTTTAGGAGCGTTAATTAATTCCTAAAAGTTTTCAACTTAAATCAACACATCTTGAACCCATTTATAAGGACTATGGCTTGTCAACACACACACACAAGCAAACAATCTCCTTTACACAACACCCTGTTACACACACACGCCAAACAATATAGTCAACTAATTATATTATATAAACGTGTGCGTGTGTGTGGGCTGACACAATCAAAACCAGCTGATGCAAAATGATGAAGCTCAGAACAAAATTGTGAGGATACTGATGGAGGAGGAAGAGGAGAGTCGGCATTTCTCGTCCACTCGCGAAAATCCTCCGAGACTATCATCCACGAAGAACAACAACAGCTCCCCTCATAAATTGTGTAATGGCCCAACTGAACTGGTAACTCAGACAATCTTGACGAAATCTACATGAGGATTTTTGGTGATCAATCTCGATGGATAATTTGACAGTGAGAGTCTTGAATACGGATATTAGACAATGTGTGTCCGTAATTCATCCCCTCCTCTCTTCCTCTCTCCCGATAAACATTAGCCATTCTAATGTACACTGTAGTGTGTGTGTGCCTTTATGTGTTAAATATAGGATGGACTTGTATATTCATCTGTGGACCACAGCAGTGCTTCATCTTTATTAGCTTTCTCTCTCTCTCTCTCTTTGTTGGGTGCTGAATGATTGGACGAGGAAACATTTTACAGGACACGGACTTCCGAGGGCACACATGACAACACACACACACGTACATAGAATACAGAGAGCGTGGACTAAACCTCAACCTCACTAATTTATCACCATCGCCATTCATTTAAAATGTACTTTAGTTTAGTTTAAATTACGAATCCTTTAAAAGGCTGCCACCCTTTTTGCCCTCCACCCGCGTGTTTCTCTCTCTCTCTCTTTGTATCTGTATAATGTGTGTGTGTAAATCCGGATAAGTTATCGTCTTATTGTCTCATGTGTGTGCTTGTGTGTTTCATGCAATGTCGGCTGCTCTCTCTCTCTCTCTCTCTCTATTGTGTGTGCTTGTGTTTGTGTGTGGGGGTGTTCGGAGATGTGACAAAGCGGATTCTCTTTCAATTACATGCTTTGTTATCATTTTATCCTCATCCTCCCCGGCCCTTAGACACTCCATCCATATCCGTATCCAGATCCACCCTCCCGTGGACAGGGACATGGGGTGTACAAAAGGTTAATTGATCATGTCAGCTTTACAAACAATAACACTGAGATGGAAAATTTATCCTTCCGCATTGGTAACCCACAGGGACCAATTTGAGTGAAGACTCAACACATAGCGCAAGTACGGCTTTGTTCACACACACACACGCAAGCACATGTCACATGGTGAGAGGGGACTTTGAAATAAAAATACTGTTTTAAATTTTTATTGAGCATCATATGCTCCCTTTCCATGTGTCAAGTCAATGAAATGAAATTATTTCCAATTCGTCCCTTTGTCCATTTCTTAGTCTCGTTTTCCTCTCACACTAAAATAGGAAATTTTCAAGAGAAGAAATTTCAGATTTGCGGAAAGTCATTAACGTGAGCAATGCTGTTCTTCGATACTATTTCCGGAATTATGAAAAAGTATCGAAGAACTATCAAAGTATCGACGAGTATCGTTCCCAACTTCCGGTTTCTACTTTTTCCTTGAATTTGTACCCCGCGACCTCTTTGGAATCCAAAAACCTTTGAAACTTTTTTCTTTGTTTTTTGACAATAATTGTCAAAATAATTATCATTTTCCTTGCGTATATGACTCTCATTTTTCAAAAACGTTTTTCTTCATGTAATAACGGTGCTGCAACTAATTTTGTTGTGAAAAACAACGCATTAATGCTTTTTAAAAATTTTTAAAAAGAACTGACCCTACACACATACTGTAGTTCACAGTTACTTTTCCTGCTCAATTACTATTTCTGAGCAGTAAAATGACGTTCATAAATACAGTCTACTCTTCTTGTTATTTTCTACCAATTGATGCTTATTAATAATTTTGAAGCATGTTAACTGACTAACAACACAGTTGTGTGTGTGACTGAAGACACTTAAATGTCTTATTTAGAACGCGTTGAAAATTTTAAGTATTTACGATCGTTTTGAACAGCTTAAATTGTCACAGAATACGTGATTGTGACAACAAATTGGACCACACTTAAATTTTAATCATGAACAAAAACCTAGGATCTCCCCTTTACTTCCATTATGTACTTATATAAATTCCTGCTTCAAAATTAATTGTGGGGATTACTATTTTTATTGTCGTTAATACCATTGCACACATGAGTACTACATCTTTTTGTATTTATAAGGAACAAACTCACTTAATTGAGTTCCCTGTCGAGGACTGCAAACTAAATACATATGTTGGAGAGAGAAAAAAACTCAGCTCGCAGATCCCCTTGCACCGGAAGTTGTCGATACTCCATCGATACTCGTCGATGTTTACGGTATAAATGCAGTATCGATGTATCGAAGAGCAGCATTGAACGTGAGCAATTCTTTAGTCAGCTTAAGTTAATACACATGTATGAGTTTTTCCAAAAAGAAATTGTCATCCTCAGAAATTCGGTTGATATGAAATAATTTAAATGGTTGTAAAAAACAGTTGGAGTTTTCACTTTAAGTATTGCTCGAGTGCAAAATGACACAGACAGAATAATCATATAAAATGAAACTGAAAGTGGTGCTGTCCATAAACCGGTGACAATGAGAAAAAGAGAGATGAGGGGTCCTCCTTCTCCTCCTACAATTTACAAGGTAACTTATATTTATGTAGCCGGGCACGTGGTGGTCGTCTTGTTCAAGGACCCTTAAACTAACTCACGAGTCCCTTCCCTACTACTACTACTTTGTTTACACCCAATATTTTTACTACGACTCAAAATCCGTAAAATACGTTTCAATTTTGTTTTGTTAACTGTAATAATACACAATTCTTTATATCCATCGAGGAAATTCCACTGTCAATTGCCAAAAGGAAGATTCCTTTTGAATCGACCTTCAAGGTTCCACTGACCCAAAAACCTTGACTACCAAAAATAAATCTTTGACCATCTAACTTTACTGCTGACCCATACACACACAGTGTCGGTCCATCTCTGAAAGTTACTATTTTTAACACTTACTGTGTCTCGGAGGATGATCAGAGGCAATAACTGAAGTATCAATACTTTGTACGCACACACAGTGACACACACACAGGGAAAGAGAGGGAGAGAGTCCCAATAAAACTTTTAAAGAGTGAAACTTCATGCCTTTGAGCATCTTGTTTGTCTCCTCATGATTGTCTCTTTTCTTAGCCTGTGTCTATATTGAGGCACCCAGAGAGAGACTTTTCCCTCGACCCCCTCCCTCTTTTGAATCTGAAGGGTCTCTCTTTTTTCTGTCTCTCTCTCTCTCTATATGTGTGATCCCTATGCCAATGACTTTCTGAGTGGTCTTCGAATGTCCTTCAGTGAACAAGAAAACGTAATATATAATGTACATACACCCACACACACACTACACAGAGTTCTACATCTACACAGAGTGTAGAAGTGGAAGAGAGAAAAGGGAGAGCTTTGACGCCAAGTCATACATATTTACAATGACAGAACATCAATATGCACTTTTCTACGGATGGAAGAGTGTAGCGAGAGAGAGAAAGTCTTCATAACTTTGTTATTATGGAAGGGAATCAAGTGTACAAAAACCAAGTATATTATATTATCAGGATCATTCAATACATTATAAAGCACTGTCTGATGATCCCTATCATCCTCCACTACTGTAATACATAATACAACTATTAGGTATTATTATGGATGAGAGGAAAATATGACGACAGGCTCGAGTTGATGGCATGGGCCAAAAGACAAGTCTGCTCTTCTCTCTCTCTCAACAGTTCAAAATGGCAGGAGAGATAGGAAGATACTGATATATATCATAAAAATGTAAAAGTTTCCTCATTTGCCAGCCACCACCGACCGGTCAGCTTTTTGACATTGACCCCAATCGATTTGAGGGGTGAATGATAATTGCCCTGTGCCTTACTTCCCCTCCCTTACTTATATTCGTGTACAATCTAGGAAGATACTGACTTTTCGAGTCGAGTGGAGGGCAAGGAGTCGTCTCGACTATCAACTGATATACAGAAGTCGACAGAAGACACAATGTTTTGTTTTTGTCATGTCCAGCTCAAAGGGGACCATCAAGAGGAACAAGTCTGTCATCATATTTGGACATGAAACCCCTCCTCCTCCTCCTCTTCCTCCAATTGAGACAATTTCAAATCGAAAAGCATGGACATAAAAACTAGAGTTTTCAGAAGGATCTTTCTAGCGTACGGTTTGGTGGTCATAAAAATTTACCACACTGAACCGTTCCTCCTCCTCTCCTCTCTTTGGAACGGAGTAAAACCCAAATTTTTCCAATTCCACCCAAAAAAAATTCGTCCTTCTTATATTGAAGTCTCTTTTAAACTTGCTGGGTAATAATAATAACGTTTGTATTTAAAATAGATTCAATGTAACGGAGACAAGGTTTTTTATACAGGCCCATTCTTATTCCTGTTGTTGTATATCTGTTTATTTGAGTGGTGTGGGTGGGTGTACGGGTCAGTTACTACACAGTATACAATGTGTATGATAAATTCTTCATTTTGTAGTAAACAGGATCTAAAACATTTTTTTACACAAAGAGAGACCAGGATTGGGAGAGAGATGTCAACACTAAAAGGTCATTCTTTTGATTTGAAAGCTCAACTTTCAATTTCTACGAAAAGAGAGTTTTTTCTTAAAAAATAAAAAAGATATCAATAATAAAAATGTCCTGGTTTATCCTACAGTTAGGAGGCTCACAGGAAAGAGGAACAAGAATTTTTTACAAGTCAATCGATGTATTTCTAAAGAATTGGGATTTAGACTAGTAGGACAAACCTAAAAAAAATGTGTTTACAGTTGAAAGATATTCTAGGAAATTTTAGACAAAGAATTCCAATTTTTTACAAGCTTCATAATTTTTTAAAATTCAACTTCAGTTATTTACATCAAAATTTGGATTTAATGAAATACATTTACTGTGTTTTCTTGCAGGCGAATTTATTTCCTCAATTTTTTATGACAATTGCAATCATTTTATATAATTTTGTAATAAAATGTTTGCTCTACTTTCATTAAAATAAATTTCATTCAAAAGTGTCTTAACAAAAAAATCTGGCACTCATTCCACCAAAAATTGTTTTACCATTATTTTTATCGTTTGAAAATTATCAGTTCAATTATCCCGAGTAGAAAAATATGAATCCTGAAATTTTATAACTGTGATTGGATAATTTTATTTTCCCCCTATCCATTTTCCCTTCCACTCTACCGAGCACACACCTAATAATCATAATAATAAAAATTAATACTATGAGTCGAAAACAAATTTTGTTCGGTTGATTGTAAAAGCCTATAAATAAGTAAAAATAATTTTCTGTCAAAACAATGGTGCCTAACTACACTATGGTCACTTCACAATAATCTGTGAAGGCCACAAAGTCTTCGATTCACAAACAAGAACTAACACAATCTCTCTCTTTCTATCCATATCTCTGTTCTCCCTCTTCCATGTCAATAATATCATATAATTCTTGTAATTGTCCCAAAGACAAGACAAGACAGTTAGTTTCAAAACTGACCATGTTTTCCGAAGGAAACTATCAAAATCATAACATACAAGTCAAATAGCGCTATTAGATCCTCCCCTAACATACTGTACACTTCTACACATCTCGATATTTCCCTGAACGAGTATATGGAGCCAATAAAAGAATAATAATAATAATATCGACTTGGATTTTTATGACAGATCCTAAGCGACTCCTCTCTCTCTCCTTCTCCGCTCATCCTAAATACACATCCTAAATACAGTAAGCAACTACCACACACACACATACACACGTATACTAGTACACACACGTACACACACAACTTCCATCTTAATGCATGCTCTCATCACACATAATACGCCTTTTATGATGACAGAAAACTTGTAATGTGAAGGAGGGATCATGTCATGCTTCACAGCATACAACACAAACACACACCTCCTCACCATACACAAAAAGCTGTAATACTATGCTGCTTATGCTAATAGAGATGGAAAACCGAAAAACATAATAGCATCTTTTTTTGGTTATTACTATACACACTACATACACTTGTATGTAAAAATCCTTACGCTATGAGCCTCATAAACAGCGTCTCCCTTAAATATGTACCCTGCTTCTTTCTCTCTCTCTATCTTATCTGGTCCACTTTAATCTTATTATTTACGGTAATATTTTTCCCGGGTAAGCTCACTCCACACACACACACTTCCACACGATATTGTATTGTGTAGGGAAAAGGACAAGATTTTTGGGACTAAACTATGTGGAAAGAATTGCCACAATAATCGTAAAAATGGGATGTGTATATCTACCTATGTACAGTCTACATACATGTATATACGCAATGGACCCGTACTCCAGCAAAATGAGAATATAGTCATAGATGTGTGTGTGTGTTATATGTCTGATTATAGAAGACCAATGGTTAAGGATGGTTATTGTCATTGTGATGGTGTTGTGTGTAGCATCTTTTTTTCCAGTGTAGAGATGAGCCTTGTGCGTTGGTGTGTGTGTGTGTGTGTGTGATGAGGACCTATAAAGATATTTTAAATGTATCCACTGTAAAGAGGAACAAGCCAACGTCTCTCTCTCTTGTCATTCGCATTAATATAATGGAGAGAAGGATGGCTCGAATGCGGCGGTCTTTGTTGTCTCATTCTGTCCGGACATTGTGCCTATTGTCCTCAGTCGTCACGCTTTGAACTGCTCCTCCTCATCCACTGACCGTGGACTGGTCGTCATCGTTGTAAAGACCCAGAGAGTCATATAAAGTTTTTTGGGGTTTGTGTCACAAGTCAAACACAACACACACACACACATACACACGCACAGAGCAAAAGAAATGCCCTCCGTGTCGATACGCCGGTCATCATAAAAATCTTGTGTCATCTCTCTCTCTCTCTGTGTACATTCCAATAGAGTCTTGCCACTACCGGGCAGGACTCATTATCATGTGTAGTTAACATGAAATCTCCAGTCTCTTCCGTGAAGAACATAAACTTTTTTTGGAAGAAAGAAAATTCAGATTTTTTGACAATTTACAATGTAAATTTTACATACTATACATGGAAGCACAGAAAACAGTTCCAGGATGATCATTCGAGAGTAGAGTGTAACAAAAGAGAGTGGAGTCTAATAATACAATCATATAAACAGCTTGAAGTCTCTGGAAGCAAAAGTTCAACTAATTGAACTGAGAATTCAAAGAGACTAACAATACAATGCTAGTTAGCTCTTTTGGTAAACTGTGTGTAATTCTAAAGCAAGTACACAGTATAATGTTGATTGTTCAAAATTTTCCAGGATTTTATACACATTTCGTTTAAAAGCCATCATTGTTTTGAGAAATCCTACATGGGAATTGGAAGTGGAGGGCGGTGGAAAAGTCCAATTAACCAAGAAGAAACCAGGGAGACTGGAAGAAGAAGAAGAGACCTCCTCCCTATTCCTTCTGGTTTGAGGAGCATGAGCATAAAAATAGCCCTAAAAATGTCTACAGATCTTTTCACTCCTCTCTCTCTCTTTCCGTGTGTGTGTATTCTGTCCTCAAAGACATTCTCTGCTGTCTCAATCCTAACCTTTTGCACCTGCCATCCCTCGCCATACAATGAACAGGAACTGTAGAAATGGGAAGATGTCAATCCGTGGTTTTGTCAAAGCTGTAAAAGTTGTAGACTTTTTCTGGGTGTCAAACTACTCAAAATATCACCACAATCAACTTTCATCTCAAAAACTGTACACAATTTATTAATTTTACTCTCACTCATCATTATATCAGAATGGAAGTAACAAGTAGAATACTTCTATATAATTAACCTTCGTTCAAAACTTTTATTTCAATTTATTTTTAATTTAATCTCAAGAAGATTCCAGATTAAATTACAATCGTACAGATTCAATATCATCCACAAAAAACTGTCCAATATTTTATTATATTTCAAAATGGGAGACACAGGACTGGACTGATTCTCCTTCAATTTGATTTCAATCTCAATTTTCTTCTAGTCAAATCTTCCCCCACTCCACACACGCAATCCCACACACACATACATATACAGTTAGTATTAGTCATGGCTTCCCTCCCGTGTGTGTGTGTGGAGTGTTGGATTCCGTCATAGTTTTCATTTTGTGAAAGGCTCTCCATAGTTTTATTTTTATGGTTGAAAATGTGAAATTTTGTTATTTTTTTTCCAACTCTATCTGCTCTCCTTCCTTTCCTCTGTCGAGATTTTATGTGAGACTAGCTGAGCGAAGATATTAAGAGAAGGGAAGGGAGAAAGCGGGAAGAAAGGATGAAGAGAGAGAGAAAGAAGTTATGAGGAGTTGCGAGGAAAAGACACGAACTAGAGAGAGAGAGAGAGAGAGAGAGGGAAGAAATAAGATGTTGTACATATTGGATGATGGGTATAAAATAGAGTGAAGGAATGAAAAGGTGAAAAAAAGTCTAAAAGACTGGTGCAGGTTAACCATAAAAAATATGGCTGTGTATATGTGTGTGTGATGAGCGCCCGTTTCATAAAACTCGTAAAAAGGGATCCGCATGCCATGGCCGGAGCAATGGAGTCATGGCAAAATCCGAAAGAAGGAGAAGAAGAGGAAGAAGAAAAGGAGGAGGGGAAGAGGGGAGGAAAAGAGTGTGAAGCGTTGAAGGGAAAATTGAAAAATATAAAATTGAGTCTGGGTGGAATTCCCTGGTGTGAGATTTACTCAGTTTCCTCAATTTTTCTCTTCTCTGAATTTTTGTTCGAGTTCCAGTGCCACTTCTGTCGTCTCTCTGGGGAGATTTGAATTTCATCAGTGCCTCCTTCATGATCTTCAATTATTCATCGTCTTTCCTCGTCCATCCCAACGCCCGGGTCTCTGCCCACTCAAAACCCTTTTTCTCTATTTCTCCTAAACTGGAAATTATTACCCTTATATCCCAGACCTAATCGAATCCATCTACTTCCCTCTCCTCCTCCTCCCGACTTACTGCCCAATCTTCTAAGTGAACCAATTTGTTCTACATTTCTCCCCTTTCCCCTCTCTCTCTCATCCCCACATTCCCTCTGTCCATGTATCCCTATCCACACACACACACGGACAGACGGTTTTTTTATCCCAGCCCTGATTTTACAAGGGTGATGAATGCTCCTTGACTCTTTTATCAGCTCCTTCACTTCATTAATTATAACTCAGCTTTTTTTATATCTCTCCATCCTTTACTCTTCGACTATGTACGTATGTTTCCACCTCCCCCTTTTCCCCTTTCATTCTTCCACATGACACACACGGAATTATGTACAGTGCAGATCATTTTATGGATTATCTTTCCATCTCGTTTAAATCAAATATTTTAATCAAGGACCTCCGTCCTCCATTTATCTTCCCTACTTTCTCATCATCAAAATCTTCTTCAATTCTCTCTACTCTATTCTTGTACGCACTTTGAGTTTACATTGTCTTTAATTACTGTACCTTGTAACGTGTGTGTGTGTGTGTGTTAAATTGGGCATGCAAGGAACGAAAGAAATTAATAGATTTTTTGGAGGTACGCTCAACAAGAATTGTTTTTGCGAGGATTACGAGTTGTCCATTTTTTTGTGGAAGGTCAAATGCAAAAGAAATGTGTGCTTCTTTACATGTTGGTTACACAAATGAATGCTGTATATTCCTATAGTCGTAATTGTAAATCATTGGAAGAGAGAGTTTCAAAAAATACAGGATAGAGGAAAAAGTACTTATCCATAATAATTTTTAAGTGTTGCCACAAACTTTTTTTCTTCGTTTCTCCCCTTTTACATTACATAATAATCCAGACAATTTGTACAATTTTTCTATAGGCTTGGTCACTTCCGCCCAGCTCAGGCATTTCTGTGTGTCATGGAGGAGTCAGGGAGGGAGAAGAAAAAGAAGATGCTTGGGATAATAAACATGTAATAAGATAAAAACCAAGATTACCTTCAAAAAAAATACCACAGTCTGTGGAGTTTTAACCCCCGTCAATCCTCTCTCTCTGTCTCTTTTCTCCCTTTTACTCTGGTTGATGGCATGAAGCCCAAATTGCACAGTAAATCATTGATATGCAAAAACCTACCTTATTTTTTTCAGGAGCAGGAGGAGAAATATAAAACAACTTTGTGAATTCTAATGGATTTAATTGATTATGATTTAAATTGTCATTTTTTTTTCACCTTCTCTCTCCCTCTCTCTCTCAGTATGAACATATCAATGCCATAATTTTTGCGAGTTAAACCTGTCAGCTTATTTTCCCACTGTACGTACGAATATCTCTAAACAACAAATTTGCATCTCTCTTTCAATTCAGCCAAATCTCACGAGTTTGTTGGACATGATTCAAATTTTTAGTTTGAAGTACAAACTTTGTACCCTAAAACTTGAATTCGAATTGAAACATCTTGAACAAAAATGGCTCTCTGTATTTTTATGTGTGTGTGCTGACAACTCATCGTTCAGATTTCTGACAAAGTCACTCTCCAATAATGGCCATACTAAGTACCCACCACTGTCCGTAAAGTTTTTGAAGAATATGACACACACACAAACAGGGATAACAGAGAAATAGGGTGGATGGTTGATGGTGTGTATAAGTTGACCATTATAATGTTATGACGTTGAATAAACCATATTGTTAAAATTTTTGAAGACACTCTCAAATCGTGGAGACCGCAATGGGATGATGGAAGCGGTGTCATCATACAATGAGACAACCCAGCCTCCTCCTCCTCCTCTCTTTCTTTTTAAAGATTTCTTGGTTGTAGGACGCAGGGAGAACAACAAGAGACCGTCATAAACGTTTATAGCTCCAGAAAATAAATCCGTTTAGGAGGATGACTTCTTTCTACCCATAATAACTTTATTGCCGGTTGTTTTCTTCGCCTCCCTCCCTCCTCCTTCCTAATTCCCTTGTATTCTGTGGAACTAACGTCCATCAAACCCTCATACACAGACAGTAGAGGAGGAGGAGAAGAATCAATTATTGTACATTATACACAGTTTCTTTTTTTATCTATCCTACATCATCTCATCTTGAACACCCCTATAAATATATACATACAACACACACACACCATGTCTACTCAAGAGTACAATGTATTTATATTGGTGCTTCTATCCTCAAAATAATCAGTCCTATAAAGTGAGCTCAAATTATGGCTTTACAACCCATCCAATATTAGATTCAATTTAATCAATAGCAATTTAATAACTATATCTCCAGTCAGGGAACAGAAACAGGGTGTAACAAAATGTGTGTACGTGTGTGTGTCCGTTTTTTTCTCCACACGAAGAAAGAATAGAAAAAGAGAGAGAAGTGGAGGTGGAGGAGGAGGGGGAGAGGAAGAGAAAGATTGAAACTTTAAGTGCCAGATAAAGAAGAGGAATGTTTTATTAAACTGTACACACACAAACAAAGAGAGAGGGAGAATAGAAGGAGGAGGAAGATGTAGCGAGAGTGAAAATATTGGGAAGGAACTGTAAAATAAAAATGTTGTATATAAACACACACACACACACAAGCACTGGTCTAGGTTCTCTCCTAATAATTTTTGTGAAATGTTGAGGAGGAGGATGCAGGTGCACTGAAAATAATGAATGGAATTGCGGAGTTTTCTCCTCCTCCACATCCTCCTCCTGTGTATAACTTTATAATATATGCCTTCACCTCCAGCCCCTAACTTGTCCCGGCTATGTTGGTGTGTGTGTGTTTATGTGTACACACACACAGCTACGGAAAATTGGGATGATCTTGCAACGTAAGCATAAAATATTTGTTGTAGACGTTACTCCACTATACACAGGGAGATGATATGCAAAAATAAGTATACCATTTTGTGTATTCTCTTCTCTTCCCTCCTCTCTCTCTCTCTTATACATGAGACAACTGTAAAAAGACAAAGGTACTTATTCCCTTGTTTAGCCCGTGCTGTACGGCACACACACACTCGCACACACACGTATGTAGGCTGCTGAGTAGAGCTGTAAATAAAAAGAAAATAAAGTAGTGGAATGAGAAAAGACTTGAGATACTTGGGGATAGGATTTTTATATGGACTCTTCTATGAAAAAAAGCAAAGAGTTCATTTCATGTGTGTGTGTGTGCTGTTGCTTCTGACTCGGGCTTTTTTCCCGGAATGGTTGACTGCGTGTTGCTGGTTTTGCTGGTGTTGTCGTGTGTGAGTGTGTGTGTGTGTGTGTGTGTGTATGTGTGGGGCTGAAGGGCGAGGAAAAGTTGGAGTGGATATCCAGAGAGAGTCATAAAACCCTTTGGGTCGAATTAAAAGAAGAGTTGTTCGCTGATGCCACTGGCCCTGCCTCTCCCTCCCTTCCCTCCTTTTATTTGTGTGTGTGTATGAGTGAGAGTGTGTGTGTGTGTGTTTCCCCTGACTTGAACCTCTCATCATTTTATGATGAGAGGAGCGCTTTAAAAAAATCACTTTCCAAAACATTTTATTTCAATCATCCATCATTTCCAATTAAAGTACAATTAACACTCTCGTTCATATTCCCTCAGGATTTTATTGTCTATAGTTTTGAGAGGAGGAGGAAGAAGAGGAGGAGGGCTGCTCACGAGAGGGTAGATCATTGTATGACACTGTAGAAAGAGAGAGAGAGAGGGAGGGGAGATTTTTGTTACGCGTTTTTTGTCCGATGATCCGGAGTTGATCTATCATCCAGCCAACTGGTTCAGTTTTGCAAGATGAAAAAAAACGAATGGATTTTTGGATGATGGTCAACACATTTGACTCGCCTCTTCACAAGTGTTGTGTTTGAACAAGTGTTTTTTTGTTGTACAAAAAAATTACTTATTGTACATGTAACATTGAAAAGTGTTGGTTGTGCACGTTTTGTTTTGTGAGGGGATAAACTGATGACACATCATTATGAACAGTTTAAGGGTGGGCTCAACACACACACACACACACGCTCGTACACCAAGATTCAATGATGCAATGAAGGATGATAGAGTTAAGGAGGGTGTAATTTATTTTTGTATCATGAATTGAGTAATTGTTGTTTGTCGTTGTTGTTGTTGAGAATGAAAATACTTTGTCTATTTTTTGAAAGGAGCTTCAAAGCCCTTTTTGAAAGTATGCAGATATTTTATTTGAATGTAGCCAATTGGAAACTGCGTGAATATTTTGCTTGTTGACAGTGGTTGAAGTACAAAATTATACAAAATGTATCTGACTGGGAGGAAACTCTAGAATGAGTTTACAAAACATAATACTGGGGATTATATGCTTTGGGTGGAAGAGAAGAAAAGTCAGAGAAGGGTCAACAGTTGGATGGAGCCGAGGGAAGGATCCGAGTTTTTAGCAGTATGGGTAGTTGGGGCAAGCTGCTGGGTGAACCTGAAAACACAAATTTTGTTGCAATTTTTTTTGTGAAAAAATAATGGGTCGGACGGAATTAATTTTGAAATTTAAATGAATTTTGAATTACGCCAGGTGGGTATTGGTGGTTGATGTTGTCAAATCTGTATCCGGCTGGAGCTCCAAGTCCGGCAGTGTTACAGAATGGGTAGTTGGGGCAAGTTGAAGGATGAACTCCGGCTGGGTATCTGGAGAAATGACAAAAAAT
>WJFB01002502.1:0-18788 GCA_009870185.1 Pygmarrhopalites habei
TATGTCTTTCCTGCTGAGATGAATAGTCTTGCATAATAAAAAAGTGCATTTTGACAATTTGAGGGAAAGTCTAGTTATAGTGTACATAGTAGGATGTTTATTCTTATTACATGTATTTATTTATTATAATATTATTATTATTATGCACAGCACACAAGTTACGAGTATATGCTATATATACATATAATTTAATTTTCTGCTCGATCTTCAGATCCAGACGTGGACGTATCGGTCGTATCTGGTGGATAACCAATTGACCCCGCCAAATGGCCCAAATATTCCCATACGACGGATCCGTCACCAAGAGAAATCGCTCTATCAAATTCTAGTTTTGCGGTTAGGGCATCAATAGCTCTCTTGCGCTAAAATATAACATTGAATAATCAAAGTAAATTATCATGGTACTTCACACACATTCCACAAATTAGTTGACAAAATTACACAGTTCTATGCAAATTTAATTACCGCCGCTCTCGTATTCCTCCGCTTTTTCTTTTCAGCTTTGAAAAATATTGCCATATCCTCATGTGTGGGTGCGTCAGCGTCAGCAGTGGTCGTCAGCAAGACGTAAGTATCATATAGATACTTAATTACCTTTCTCTAGAAATAAGGAGAAAACAAGGAGTTAATTCTCAACTATGTAATTTTATCAAAAAACAAAAGATGTGGAACAACTTACATTTCTTTCGGTATAAGGCATTTTGAAAATCTGTAAGAAAATAATGTGCACAAATATATTGTTGAATTCGCATAAAGATTTAACAATAATGGGAGATAGCCTTTTTACCTTGAAATATATCACAAACAAGAGAAATTGGACCTTAGAACCGCAAAGCGAAGAGCTCCTTCACTATCCCTTAGAAATGACGGCTTCGAAACGTTGTGGAGGGAACCCGACATTCAGACATGCATAGACACATCACATTAATTTCTGTGATTTTACTGGATTTTACCTGATCGAGCAGTAAATTAACATTCTAACACAATGTACCAATCTAAACTTAGTATGTAGTAATTCGTAACTTGTGTGCATATAATAATAATATTATAACTAAATAATAAGAATAAACATCCTATGATTCTACTATGTACACTATAACTAGACTTTCCCTCAAATTGTCAAAATGCACTTTTTTATTATGCAAGACTATTCATCTCAGCAGGAAAGACAAGTCTTTCAAAGCAAAGCTCTCAGGCAAATTAAAATTATAATTTGTCCAAGCAGCGTCAGACTAACATTGAAGATGAATTTTATTGAGTATGTACTAAATATTTATCAAGTAATGTTAAGCCTGTTCCAGTTCTACTAAAACACCTCCACAGTCTTTCAGATGAAGAAAAACTACTGGTTTTCCGTGAGCTCCGATTTTTGGTTTAGAGTCCAATAACCGGATTTTTCCTCCAGATTTCAGATTTTCAACAGCTGCATACACATCATCAACTTCAATACACACATGATGCATTCCTCCATCCTTGTTATTATCTAAAAATTTCTGAAAAATTAATAATAATAAAAACATTCTTATACAGTACAACTCATACTGAACACTATAATGTGTACAATCCTCATATAAATGTGGGATTCACCATCATCTGGACACTTTTATTTGGATACCTGACATTTGGACACCTAGCAATTGGACACCCTGACAATTGGACACCCTGACAATTGGACACTGAAGCAATTGGACATCCAACATTTGGCCACTTTTATAATTTACTAAAATATTTACTCCTACGCATCAAGTGTCGTATTTAATATCCAAATACCCATTTTCATTGTCTTTGACCTGCAGTGACATAATGTCCTATTCGAATTTTGTAAATACCAGTTTCTAGTAAAATCTCAAGAGATGCAGTTTAACTTGGAATTGTTTTGACACACGGTCGCTTAGGTCATTGTGTAGGGAGAGGGGACTTCACAATATTTTGATTGATTCCTCCCACTATATAAAGGCACTCTTCCACACTCACCATTTCCAGTCTGTAGTTCAAACTTCAGCAATATAAAATTGTCACAGCATACTCGAGGTATACTGCCAAAGGCATGATAGCGCGGACAATGGACACAACTGTGCCTTTACTCCTTAGTGAGGAGCATCTTTCCAGCGGGGCGTACACATACACAAATTACTATATATAAATTCCCGATTTTCCTGAGAATTTGGTGTTGGGAAATTCCGGGAAAAGGGGGAATGAATTCAATACACTTCAATACTGTCTGTATTTTTCACCATCCCTGCTCTTTAAAATAAATGGATATTTCCTATTGTATGGACTTCTCCTAAATCAGAGAGAATCCACATATAAAAGAATAATTAATCAATAAGTATTTAATTGTAATCAAAATACTAATTATTTAGTCACACGTACACATTTTTATTTTATTATTAGAGAGAGAGAGAGAAAAAAAAATTAGTTTTCATTTAGAAAATACAATAATTGTACTTTAGAGAGAGAAATTATTTCTCTCTCTCTCCCTAAATAATAGAATAACAATGTGAACATGTAATTTTTTTCAGTGAATTTAATTTAATGCAGTGACTTCGACAATTCGAATGTATAGGACAGTATGTCACTGCAGGTCAAAGACAATGAAAACGTGTATTTCTATTTGGACATTAAATACGACACTTGCTGCGAGCAGGAGTAAATATTTTAGTAAATTATAAAAGTGGCCAAATTTTGGGTGTCCAATTTCTTTAGTGTCCAATTCCTAGGTGTCCAAATGTCGCGTGGCCAAATGCAAGTGGCCAAATGCTACAATACCCCCCATAATATGTTATTTATGGTAAACACGGAATGGAAACTAAATTGTCTCCTCTCTCACAACGTACTTGATTGGACACAAAAAATATGTTCACGAGAGTTGACCACTGTCCCGTTAAAAATTGGAAATGTTCTTGTGTGCATCACGAGAAAGCACATTTCTTGTTACGACATACCTTATGTTCCTATTCTATGTATAACAAAATGATGTATTAAAGTTTAAATCGATTGGTTATTGGAAGTATAGTTATATACTGACATACTATTACTATATTTTTGACATGGTTTTTGTAATTTCTAGGCTGCACGCAAATTTCACCCCAATACCCATGTACTATATGTAGTATGTAGGATGTACTCTTCTTTTTCCAGTATAGCCCCCAATCCAGGTATTTGTTAGTATGAAATTTTGGTTGGTCAGGTGGAAGTTAAGGAATTACAGGTAAAACGAAAATAGGTTAGTGCAAAGAGCGTCGAAATTTATTACGTACAGTCATTCTCCTCACTTCATATTCCAACGTCCATTAGAGTATGTATTTAACGGAAGCTTACTACTTAAACAATCTTATCCTTATGACCGTTTGTCATTTCCAAAGTCATATCCTTCACTTGTATGATCAAGAAGTTAAACCTATGGAATAGACAATGCTAAAGTCTCAAAATTCCCTCACAGCATATTGGAAATGACATATGCCTGTTTGTTTAACTACAATTAATTTTTGAACCAAGAAATTAATAGTCAAAAGTTTAATGTGGTTAGAATATTGCATTTTTATTCATAATTTAATCATCATTTTCAAAATTCCGAAATGTGCACCACTTGGCACGGTTGAACTCCAGGTTCAAAACAACGTATACTTTCTCTCTGACAATTTTCCCCCCTGAAGTGTTCCACACAAAGTTAAAATTTAATAACTCTTTCCAATATTTTTTAATTTTATTTTGTTCTCGAAAGGATCTTCTCTTTATTGAAGATGAAGTCCCCGTACAGACAATCAAATTGTACAGTACGATTCGCACTGTGCGAGCAATACACACACAACAACACAGCAACAACAACAAATATTGTGTGTTATGTGTAGACAAAATATAATAAAATAATAATAATAAAAGAGACTGATTGTACATTTACTATATTATGTATATACAAATTTCTCTTCAACACCAAAGGTCATGAACAATATATGACCTGTCCATTACTTTGCATTTAATGATCATGGCAAGTTGTTCTTGTTCCAAAAATCATAAATTTTGTTATTAACCTACTGCTAAGTCAAAACTGAAATTCTTTGCCATGATCAGGATGCAACGTTTTTTTAAACAATTTACATTCGACATCCCATCAAAAACGACATTGCAATATTGTATATTTACAGTACCCAATTTCGTGTAGGGATAATCCACAAATTCTTGTCTCACAAGTTTCCGTGACCTTTGTGATTTAAAGGCTTTATCCCACTACCGAAGATGATAGCACAACGAGGAGCAAATTCAATGTCCCATTCGAAATGACAATGTTTTTGTTTATAAATAGATTAACAATTAATTACACGAGTCAGACGTTTTTTCTGCTATCATGTAAGTTAGCACATGGAAAATTGTAGTTGTGTAAATAGCTTCACACTATATACAGTATATATTTACCCCCATCAAAATTTATTATAATGTTAAGTTTATGTAGGTACCCATCAGTCATTTTCAAATATCAAAATGACTCTTCAATAGTTCAGGTTGCATTGCACAAATATATTTAGTGTATAGTTATTTATAAATTGCATCTCTTTTTTATGGGATGGTATAAAATACATCTGTGTGGATTTTTCCTCTTCTCTTTGTAGTACATAAATAGACTGGTACATTAATTATGTACATATTCTTTCTGAATTAACTTCCCTCCAGGGAAGTTCCCTAAAGCAGCATTTTACTAGAAGGAAAGATTTAGATGTTAAGCTGCATTCTGTGCCTTCCAACTTTGACTATAATTTTAGCATGAGAAAATGTGAAGTGTAACAATTATTATTGTGAATTTTTTTACAATTCATATTAAGTTATATATGTATTTAATATTGGCACGGTCATATGTAATATGTAATAGGATTGAGAACCAGGTAATAGTAATGAATGTGGCAATAATTATAAATTGTACATTTTAATCTCTACACGCTCATATAGCTATCATTCCCCTCTTCTTTAATTCTATTCATGTTTAATAAGCAATTCAGTAAATCTATCTATCTACTCCCTATAGTTTCAACTATGTCCTCATATCTCTGTTTTGATACTATTAGTGTATGATTTACAATACATCACAAGTTTTCTCAGGTCTATTCAAGAATGAGCACCTAATAATTAAATTCTATTTTGATACAGGGAAGATTGTACCATTCATGTTGAATGGTGTATACTCATGTAAGTGGTGTAGGTATGTAAATTCCTTTAAGGTACAGATTAAATATAGAATTACATTGCTTCCTTCAACTACTCAACAATATGATTCAAAATACTCAACTGCTCAACAGCCCCAGTATTCACTGACACAAAATGTTACACTACACAGGTAAGAAGACACCAGGCAATAATTGTGATCTAAATTAGTAATGTATTCCTTGGTTCACTTTGTATATTTTTATTTTGTAATCAAAGATTGTGATGAATTTTATTTCAATCCTTTCTATTATGCATTCCAAATTTTGTTCTGACTACTATTTAGTAGATTTAAGTAGTTTCCATTGGAAAAATCACAGGGAGAAGAGAGACTGACTTCAAGTCGTGTAGATTAACCAGTATTCCTATAACTATTAAATTTTCTTTCATGAGACCATAGCACGTAAAAATCTAATGTTGTTCTTGACAAGACATATCGCATTTTAAATTCGTGTTAAATTTTTTTGTTGTCGTTTACAATTCAGGAGTTTGTGGTACTGACTTAAATCACCTTAAAACAAATTGCCTTCCAGCAGCTGGAATCCAGCCTCACCTTTTACCCATTTTCTACACAGTCCAAGTCAATCTTTTAAAAGGGGACAACAATGTGTAGTCAATTTAGTCATTTCGTTGACTACTGCATATTTAATTTTATTCTATCACAAAAATCCGAGGATGTGACACAATGAATTGACCGACACAAACAACAACAACGACTTTCACTACAATTAATCTTTCCGGCTTTTACATCTTCTAATAAGTTTCAGTCATGCCGTACTACTACTTTTTAAAACCTACTTTCATCATCCCTCCCTCGTCCTACCATAAATACCACAATTCATTCGAGTTCGTACACTAATAATAGTCTAATATCAAGAATTTTATAAAAATATTCTGAAGCGGAAGTATGTGTGTGTGTTTGTGGAGAGAGAGAGAACTCGATTTCCATATACGTTTACATGTATCACCGAGATTGTCAACAAACACACACACTGGATCATGGATGATTTAACCTCTTCGACCCGGATCACACACATGTTGTGTTATGCCCCGGAATGAGTATTAATTTGTTAATTAATTCTGGTTTCCATACCAAATTAACCTCTTCGACCCGGATCACACACATGTTGTGTTATGCCCCGGAATGAGTATTAATTTGTTAATTAATTCTGGTTTCCATACCAATCCTTATTCCGGGGCACAAATAATTCCGTAGCGAAGTGGTTTTAATATGTAGACCAACTTTTTGGATCCAACTTTAAATAATTCTCAACTACCGGTAGTTTAAAATTGTATAGAATTGTGTGTGCTTGGAAAATTAATTAATCTTCATGGACTCTCCCCGCATTTCCGTTCCCCATGGAGGGAGAAGAGGAGGAGATGACAAAGCCTGTCGTCATCATGTTGTTGGTGTGTGAGGGAGAGTTGACCTTTATACTGTCCTCTTGTGACATGGACGTTGTCATCATATTGAGGGAGATTGGGGGTGAACCACTATTGTTACTTAGAGTTGGGTTTGAAGAGATTGGATGGATTTGCCCATTAAGTCCACCATTATTTCCACCGTGGACAGGACTTTGACCTGTGATTTGCACTTGGATTTGGGCTCCGGAACCCCTCAAGGGTCTCCTTGTACTATTTTTCACGGAGGAATGACGCATGGAACTCCCAAAGGACGTCGTGATAGTCTGGAGTCACACAAATTATTATTACATTAAAAATTGGAATGGAAAAGTTTTAAAAAATGATCTTAAATTAATTTCGTGTTTCTTTTGCATAATCTGTCTCACCCGTTGAGTCCGATTTCGGTAGAAGAAAGAGAGGGAAGCTGTAGAGTCATCCAATTGACCACCACCTCCTCCTCCTCTCCTCATCTTTTTCCGAAAGCCCACCGTCAATTTGGACATCTAAATAAACAAACACCAGAGTTTGACAAGTTAAATCTGTCTCTCTCCTTTCCCTCTATTACCTTTAACCCTAGCCGGACATTCTCTGATCAGACAGACTCTTCTCAACCACACAAGATAGAACATGTGTAAACAGATCATCTACTTTCTCTTGAAATAATACCGAAACACACAAAACAAGAAGTGTGTGTTACAAAAGAGAAAACTTAATCCCATGTTGAAGGGACTCCCACAACTTTAATCCTTCCCAAACTTTCTCTGATCACGTCAATTGAAGCCCCTTATATCGAAACAATCAGAAAAGAGAAATCGGAGAAAGTCCAACACCCACAATTTGTATCATTCAACTATTGGGATCCCATTCACTTTCTCCCTTTACAAACTGGTGAAAATTGGTGAAAGTCGTCTCGAGTACACAAAAAAAGGTTGTTGGGATTTAATTCAGCTAAAATTTTTATCTCATTTTTTAATTTTCAAAAAAAAACTTTCTCCCTTTCTCTCCTGCCATCAATTATTAAATGGAAAACAGTTTTAAATCAACACATGACACAAATTCTAAAGGTAGACCCTCAGTAATTAAATTAATATTAAAAATTCAAACTACACAGTTTTAAAAAAAATGTTGCATAAGGATTTTACTTGTTGTTTGAACAATTTGGTAGTCATTGTGTAAATGATGGGGTTGAGAGCCGAGTTGACAGGGAGAACAAAGACAGCCAACCAAGCATACATAGTGGAAGGGATGGAAACACCTGTAAATCCATACATCATTTATTATTAATGTACAGTCAGTGAAGGGAGTGATTTAATTAGAACTCGTGAATAAATGGATGGAGTGTGATGGAGAATTCAAGGGAGATAAACAGAGAAAATCCAATCTCACCACACATGGCCACAGCCTTAGCTATGATGACGGGGGCCAGGCAGAGAAAGTCTGTCAGGACAACCAATCCAAATCTTTTGGCTAGTAGAGTGTCCTGGAGAACCACAAATAAACAATATAATATTTTCATCCAACAACAAAAATTATCTACACCCACACACACGCGCGAGAACACAGCTCGCACTTCAAAAGGCTTGTGGACTAAACTTACAGATAAACGACTGTACCTAGAATAGCTTCATTTATAAACATTTCACTCAGTCCATGAACAGTAGAGTGTAAATTATTGATCATTTTTTAAATATACATGGCAGATGTCAAAGACAGAACACATGCTTCACAAAATTCACAGTTGAATGTACGATCTCTCTCTCTAATTAATATTGCTACGATACCTGACTCCCTCAAAAGTTTGACTGTATAATTCATGAGAGACTTGAGGGAGTATCCATAATTGATTTTAAAACTTCAAAATACCGTCACACCCAGCGGGGTATTTCAGTAGAAAACCCTCAAGTCCATTTTTTTCATGATTAAAAAGGATTCAGGCTAATTTCCATTTTGTGGTGGAAATTTCTCAACGCTTGTGGTCAACAAATTGTGGAGGGTTTTGTTGTTGAAGGATTTTCTGGAAAGGACCTCAGAGAGGATAATTAATTGATGATGGTTTAATGAATGATTAATACCTGTTTCTGTTGGGTGCTACGGATGGTGAGGGAGGAGGACTGGATGATGCTGAGAGGGGGGAAAATCAGAAACATACAATTATTCAGAAACATGTTAATATTGATGTCGAAGAATGTATGATAATAACAGTGATATTCCTAAAAAATTACTATTAAAAAAATGTTTAAAAAAGACTGAAAAGCATTTTAAGGGAAAACTAATCATCAAGCAGTAGCGTATTTGAAACAAAGAAACTTCCCCCCCCTTCTAAGGCCGAGATTATTCAGTCAGCGCTCAGCGGAGACGTGGAAAGGTCGTTTTGGAGTCGTTATTTTTTCGTTGAATTCGTTGTAAAATTCAGTTATTTTGCATTGGGAGATCGCCGAATAGTAAGTTTTTAATTACTATTATCATTAGTAATTGTATCTGTGTCATTTGTTGTCGTTTTGTATTGTATGAAAATACGTATTTTCCCAAATGATTGAGTCGAAACTAACGATCATTTTCAACGACGTAATTGGCTTTATTTGTGATTATTATTTAATTATCTCCAGGATATAGTTCAAGATGAGTGGAGGTGAGAAGTATTATCATATTTTCTCGAAAGTAAAAGGCGCCAAGTTGGTCATGGAAGGTAACAAGGAGATTCGAGGTCAAGATGATGATGCGGCGTCAAATTTACAGGTAAGAATGTGCCATCATGACAATAATATTATTATTATTATCATGTTTCTGATCAATTTAGAGATAATCTTGAGAGACTAAAAATGTTTACTAAATAATTGCCAATTTCAAGGTCACGTCTCCTCCGAAAAGTCCAATAATAGGAGAGAGATATGTTGCTAATCGGGTGAAATATTTAGAGGAGTTGGGTCAAAAGCCTAAGTCACCATCATTATTCAGTGGGAAAATAAGCTATGATTCACCATCACGTAGCCCAGCAAAGGTCAGTATCCCGTCATAATAACTAAATAAATGTAAGAATAACACGATGATGACATTTTTGGTACCTTTATGTTTAATTTACTAAATAATAATAATGCATTTTTGTTCAGAAGAAGCCTCGATTGAGCTCTGAAGTTGACCTTGTTTTGTCACCCTCCGTGGCTAATCTTTCCCTTGAGTCGGATCTACCACAAAAAGATGTGAAAAAGAATCTTTTCTCTAAGGTGAAGAAGGATGATGATATTAATAAATGGAAGGTTGCTCAAATTCAAGTAATCATCAATGAAATGATTAGTAAAGACGTCGCCACAGAATACACTCACAAGGTAAATAGTCTACACACAACTGAAATTGATTTTTTAACTTAGTAAAATGAGGACAAGAAATGGAACTAGTTGTGTAGGATTATTTCAGTTTTGAAGGAAAATGAAAAATTTTGAGAAATCATGTACCGTAATTGGTAATAATAGGTCCGGGTTACGGATAAGGGTATATACCGTAAATTGGATTAACTGGGCCTGGTAAAAAACTCTGTTTTTTCAATGTTTTCAACCAGGCCCAGTTAATCCAATTTAAAAAACATTGAAAAAACAGAGTTTTTTACCAGGCCCAGTTAATCCAATTTACGGTATATACCCTTATCCGTAACCCGGACATATTATTACCAATTACGGTACATGATTTCTCAAAATTTTTACGTACATATATTTCACAGATTCAAGGCGTTCTCAAGTTGACTGACATTCCAAAGGACCCTGACCTTCAACAGGCGATCAAAAGTTGTATTGAAAAATCGTTTCGTCAACATCAAAGCGTCCTCAAAAGAATAAATTGTCACTGGCCCCCCCTGACCTCCCAAAAATTGACCTCACTATCCAGTCAGACGACTACAAGGCCCTTGTCCAATCATGTGGCGAGCCCTCAGAACGTACATTTAAGGAGCCTTGTGGTCAAAGTCGTCATTTCGGAATAGTTACTGGGGAGAGGAGAGCAGAGTGTCTTCCATGTGGAATTATCATTCAAGAAAATAACGCTTGTTCAGTTTCACAGAGTGTGATTGATAAGCATTTCAAGAGCATGATTCATTCACAAGGAGTACAAAATTGGGACAATTGGGTCATGGCCTTGAACTTGGAGCTAACTGAGAATCCAATGTATAATGAAGAGGATGTCCAGTCATGTGTTAATTCCTGGAGACTAACTAGGAAAGGAGAAACTTCTCACTTTGGAAAATGTACCACCCAACAATGTCGCACATGCCGAAAACAACTGAACCTTCAATCAATTGATGTTTGGACTGAAACAAAAGGAATCAAAATTCGCATCTCTCTTAGTCAACTTCTGACTTGCCAGTCTATTATGGTTGACTATTTCTCGACTTGCTTATTGCATCGATTTCTCAAATATTTTGGATCAACCGCTGTTACCTTTCAGAAAAGGTCTGCTACGACGTCAGCCAATTTCGGTTACAATAGAAAGGTGAATTCAACAGGTACTACATAAAATATGGCAATATTTTTATAATAATAAATATAATACATTGTACTATTAGTATGTACTTGCAAATAGTAATGATTGTTCCCTATACTTGTGTTTCAGATTGGGACCTTCACTTCCGGGACTATACAGAGGATCAGCCTAATGAGTGTCGTCAATTCCATCGGATGTTTCCTGTCTGTTCAACTCTAAATGAGGAATTCTCCTATGGTCAGAATCTGGCTCTGCTACATGCGAATGAGTTATTTCTGATCAGTAACTGTTGTTCACATAGTGACCGTTTCGGTGGAAATACTTTGGACGTGAATTTCACCAATATGAAAATTTCCAGCCTCGGTAAAGATAATCCAGGACTCTACCTCTTGTCAGACAATGAAAAGGAGACTGGAAATTTGGATTTCTCTTGTCCGTTCTGTCAAGACCTTCCTTCAGTCAGTGAGAATACTCTCATTAATCACATTAATGATATGCATGAAGACGAGCTCATTATCAAGGACATGATCACAAAAATTGTTTGAATCACATTCATTAGTACTACTTTTTGTTCTAACTCACCTGTGAGTCTTTCATTAATCATTTCTAGTTCATATGATTTTACTTATTTCCATGAATTATTTTTGAGAGTATACACATATATGTACTATTCCACAATATACGTATGAATCGACAAAACGATATATAGTACTATAAATTTACAGAGTTGGGTTAAATACTTTGACTTTTGTGCTATTTAATATAGTTAATAAAACTGTCCAACCATCGGTGCAATATAATGTTGTGCACACTGCATAAGGAAACTTGCAAATCTTCACATTACTAAATTAATTCTTACCTCAACATTTTCCAGTAGGCGTAGGAGATGAAGGTGAAAGCCATGGAGTTAATGAGGACAAACAAGATGAAGGAATACTCCCAACCCATCTCCCAAGGATTGTGGATGTGCAGTGGTAAACAGAGCCCTGTAAAAATTCATGGGGTCATATTTATTACACCCATTGACTACATTGATGGATTATGTGATTATTAATAACTACACACTAAAATTCACGATTACCATTGGTAGCGTAAAAATCGGGGCCAAAAAAATCCCACAAAAGCCCGGATAGTGGAAGGTAGGACAGAGTGATAGATACAATCCAGAGGAAACTGATGATTGCAAATGCTGGAGTAATTGAAGCCCTTGAACGCTCGGACGCGAAAGGGCGAACAATAGAAAGGTACCTTCACCAAAAAAGTGTTGTTATGTAATACTTTTTTTTTTTGTAAAATCAAGACATTCTTCAAACTTAGTTAGAGGACAATCGAAAGGAAAATCATTAAATTTATTACCGATCCAAAGTGATGAGTGTCAGGATTAAAACAGATGCCTCCGAGCTTAGAGTACTTAACAGCCCTGGAAAAAAGAAAACAAATATATTTACTGTCTTCAACTTTTTAAGCTCCAACTTTTGGGATGGGTAGAAAGAGAGAAAAAATCATCAAGAATATCCAATTACATTTTTTACATGGGGAAAATATAAAGTTGAAAGTTGTATGCATTTTTTTTCAAAAAAAAGCTGTTTAATTCTAATCATGACCAATTCTTCACTTTAAGATGGAAAAATAAAACTTTCTCTCTAAATTTCTTTTTTATTCCCACCCTCCGTTCCATAAATCAAAGAAGTGGGAGTGTGTGGTTAATTGAGTCAAGTTGGGAGAGAAAGCTGGTGAAAACAGAAGGATTGGGAAATATCCTGTCTTGCTCATGAAATGTTGCCCATCTTCATCTAAAGATGCAAAACTTTTCTAATTATCCCTCAAATTTGACTACAATATGTTCTTGGACAGACCATGCATTAGGAGAAAGTGACTCTCCCAGAACAAGAAAAAGGGGATTTTACACGGAAGTACATATTATGTGTGTAGTAAAATATGGTGTACTATTTTGACTAGGTTATTTGTTCATTTTGTCTTCCTTTTTTGTCAACACTGGATAGTGTACTGTAAATTAAACAAAGTCCGTGTAAATTGTATATTTGTATTCTCTTGTCATATTAAACACACATTTATTGTATACATTTGCATACCCGGATCCTCCACGAGACCAACTTTCTCCTCCCTGGAGGAAAGCAGGATATATTAGAAACTAAGGAAAGGTCTAATTAGACACTTGACTCAATTACACACACAAATCCTGTTTAACACACACACACGCACACGAAATGCAGTGTAGGACTGCTGTCCACAATTTTGCAAAAAAGGAAGAGTAGATAATTTACATCCCTCTCTTTATAATTATGCAAAAGATGTGCAGCAAACAAGGAGTTGGATACAAAAGTGCAATGCACTTTCTCTTTCATCCACTAGAATAGGAAAAAGAGTGAGGATTTCTTTCCTCTTTGAATCCGCAAAGCAGAATTACTTTGAACATTAATATTATACAATCCAGAATTTACAAATGCTGAGTGGGCCAAAAAATACAATTTTTTGACCTCCATTGATCTAGACAATGGATTCTTTGTTCCGGTCCGCCCAGTCTATTCTTAATCAGGTTGTCATGAAGCTAAGAATGATCATGCTACTTTCCTGGAGTCTTGACTAAAGTCTAGAGTATCTGGTCCTCTTTCTTAAGGAGAGAGAGAGAGGAGTGAATTTAATAACAATAGAAATTGGCAATATAACAAAGTGTACGTATAGAAACTTGTAAGTTACCACACAAGCACACGTAGACCGATGAAGACGTGAGAAGCAATCAATCTTGTATACCCATTCAAGTGGATGAGGGATGACAGATGCCTTTATTGACTACACTAGAATCCTATTTCCTCCACTCCCATTCTATTACCCGTGTGTCCCACCCACCCCCTTTCTCCTGTAATACATCCACGGATCCCTAGCTAAACCTGCAGTATAATAAAGTTAAACTTTTACAAAGGTTCGAATGGTCCAACCATGAGGTAATCAGATTTAAATCATCATTACTGCACACACACACAGTGGAGTCCCCCTGTCCTATCCGGAAAATCAATTAAAATATCGATTTCCTCTCTTCACATTATAAAACCCTTCCCAGTCTCACCTCTCACCTTTCACCACGAGTAATCTAATATCTCATCAAAATGTTCCGAGTGGCCGTGAGTGGAGGCTCAGCCTCCCACAAAGTGTGTGTGTGTGTAGAGAATGAAATTAAATCATAATACAAAAAAGTCATTCAGAAAAAAAGGAATAAGTGTTTACTTTCTCTCCACAAAACTTCAAAGGGTCTCGGCTTTCTCTCTCTTCACTGAGAAGAGAGAGTTGCCCTGTCAGTCGATTGTGTGATTAAGGGAGAGTCAGAATGGTGGGTTAAGATGGAAAGACTTTTCGTACGTCTAGCACCCTTAAATGTGTAACTGCATGACCGAAACTCTTGTCTGGCGTATTTATTTTATTAAAAGCCTCCACTGAAACTGATTCCGAAAGGAGAAAGTTTTTTACTGCATATCATAATTCGCTATCGAAAATTTTCTGTCTAATATTAACTAAGACTACAAACGTCCATTGGAAATTTTAAAAACTTTGGACGTAACCAAAATGTGGGTTGTATCCGAGGAAATACGGTTTGAGGGGGTACGTGTACTCGAGATGGGGATTATTGAGACGTATCCAAATGACTTTAGAAGACCACTTTCTCCTTATAAGACGTTAGCTTACAGAGCGGAGAGAAGGAACTCTTTCCCTCCCTTTGCAGGATGAGCGTCTCCTCCCCATAATTAGATAGAAATACCAAAGACAAAGGAAGTTGAAGAAGGCATTTTACTTTCATGACAGAAGTGAGAAAACGTGCCAGTTTCCTTCTCTCTCGCTTTCACTCCTTTCTCTCCCTCACTCAATCGCTCGCTTGGCCATCAATGAAATGATCACATGATGAGATGAATTGAATCCTTCCATATGCGAGTCTGTGGGGGTACTTTACTCCCTTCTACAACTGAAATCCTGTATAAAATGCCTTGTCACCCATATCCAAAGTCTCACGTCCATCTGTCTTCCCCATCACCCGGGAAATCCTCCTCCCGACACAATACATACATGTGTAGTAGTTCCATGTAAATCCATTTCCAAAGTACGATCCTCGAGAGAGAGAGAGTGAGAGAGAAACGTTGTGGTTGTGGCATAACTGTACATGTATTCCTAAGTTCATCTCGTGATATTGAGGGAGTCAGGAAATTTTACAAAAGAATGTTGGTTAAATTGCAGCATATCCACACGATCACCAATTCCCATTCAAATTCATTTGAATTTCCACGAAATTTCGTTCACTGGTGTCTCATCGCCAGGCACACACACACAAAGCAATCATCCTCCTCCACAGTCACTAACATCAAAAAGACTACATAATGACCCCATCCCACAGTCCTTTTTATGCGTGTCATGAATCCAGCCAAATTGTTCTATTATTTTTATTATCATGAGGATGTGAACGGTGTGAGGGAGGAGGGGAAGAGTTTAATTGACAATGGAGTAAACTGGTAAAAAAAATTTCCAATCATTTTGTTACAAATGTCAACTCCCACAAGCGTGTCAACTTCTACCCGTGTGTGTGGCTGTGGTCACTTTTGATGACTAAATTGATTGAAATTCAATTAATTTGGATCAAATGAGGTCAGGAATGTTTTTTGACAAGCCTCAATTACAAACCCATTTCCCTTCTTTTATGTGGTAAAAATGGGTAAATTTTATATGAAATTTTTTTAATTTCAATATCACGGATAAAGGTTAACTTTAGAAGTCCATGGCTTTCTCAAAAACTGACGCCCACTTCAAAGTTTGAAGTTGATTTTAATAACAATTGAAGATTTTCTAAAAATTATTGACAGTACACTTTACCTAGTAACGACAGAAGTAACCAAGAATTTCATATTAAAAATTTGACTCCACTTCAAACACGACCAAAATTTGACGAGGATTGGAAAGAGTAAAGATAAACACTTTTGACCTTCTCCACTTGACTCGAGGATCTCGAGTGTTCACAATTTGATTACTATTTTAAAAATTAATATCAACTTCAAACTCTGAACAAAATTGTGTAGTATACCTGTCGATTCACTACATTTTCAAGTCTAAATTTAGCTCATTCCATAGTTAAGTTAAATTAATCACAAAATTAAAGGTAGGTCGGCAGTGATTGGTTTTCAAAATATCTTTTGGAAAGTATAAACACATTTCCCAGAATCCCACCGCCTTCCTTTAAGAAATGAATCTCTCTAGTTATTCTACATGAATCTAATTAATTAAGGTAAAATCTCTCAACTTCTTCATCCAGCTCGACAATCCTCATCTTAATCACATTTCTTCCTTCTAAAGAACGGGTGAAAGCTTTCTCTCATTTCCCTCTGACCGTCATACTTGACGGTCAGACTCAAACATAATTTGTATAATGACTGGATTTTAAATCCACATATGCACATTCTGTCAGTTGATTCACAACGGATAGAAATTCTGTGTTACTCAGATCCTAATTTGTGGAAGGAAGAGTTTCTGTCTCCTTCCAGACAGGAAATTTCCAATAAAATTGGCGTATGCTCCAATGATTAGTACAGCCATGAATTGATCACAGGTAGAAGAGAAAATTTCATCGTTTAATTAATAATGTAAATGTCACTCATCGTACTCAGCACTCAATTAATAAAATATTGATCCCCCAATCAAATAAAATTGTCCTCCATCCTATTCTTGAGTTGTACTATGTATTTCATGTTGAGACACAGGATTTCCCTGCATTTCTGTTGTACACAAGGGAAAGGAGACCAAGATTTTTGGAACTGCCTGTAGAAAAGAGGGATACTTGATAATATTGACTGGGAGAAAGTGTGGGATAGTTTGTACTGACGATTTACAATATGCTCGGGATAATGGGGAGAAGGAACAGACTATTAGTCTATAGCAGTCATTACGCTACTTTCTCCGTGGGTGGAATGAAGGGAGGAGGATATTATCGCATAGTTTGATGACGGTCATAAGTAAACTTTAATATGACGGACATGGCCACCCATTACGCTCTATGCCGTTGGATCCCACAAGTGTCTGTGGATATCCATATTGTGTGCCCACACAAGTCAATACGGAAAGAGTCCAATACAAAAATAAAAATAGATGGTTAACTACGGAAATTGTGGTATGGCTCTGTGTGTGTGTGACATGGGCTCTTCTATATTTAACACAAGAAATACCTGTGCCCCACATTCAGGCAGGGACGTTTTTTTGAATGGTTCTCCTAAACTGACGATAATAAATTGGATGTTGATGTGTTTCCTCCATCCATACTTCAACCCGAGTTTAGTACCAGCTGGAGGAGGAGTGCAGTAATATTGTTTGTAATTGTGTACCGTATTTACTAATAAAAGATGACTTCTACGATCAGATTGATTATTCATAAGAAGGACGTAGAAACTTTGTTCCATGGACACAATTTTTATATGCATTAAAGTAATTGGGGAAAGCTAATAAGTAATGGAAGTAATGAAAAAATGTTTAGATATGCCTTGATAGGATTTTTTTGGAGGGAGAACGGTTTTCATTATACATATGTAGTTTGTACTGTTCAATTATTTGGATGTACATGGAACTCACCAGAGAATTGACAAGTGAGGGAATGTCTCCAGGAGTGTTGTCTGGAATAAAATGAACGCACAAATTTAACTTACACCTCAATAATCCTTATCCTGCTTAAGGCAGACGTTTTTGGTCACATTGAACCATCATTTCTTTCCCCTTTTAGAATTAGAAATACCGGGCAAGAAATTCTCCACGGAACCGGACGTCCTGAAAGAAATCATTGTTAAATTCAGGTTTTTAAAAAATCCCATTTATTTAATTTGTTATTTGAATACTAAATCATTGTTTTTACATGGACAGCAATGGAGAGAAGAAAAACTCCCATGAGTAGATCCGCCAGTGCCAAATTCTTTTTTCCCAAAAAATAAATATAAATTCGAGACATACGAACTTCAATTTTGACACACAAAAGTCCGCATCATACGATTGACTTACCTTGATGTAAAATGAATGGACCCGATTCGGTTCTCGCACCAGCATCCGACTGACAATCACAAATAGATTCCCGGCCACTCCAATCAGTCCCATCAGCCAAACACTGTCCATACAACAATAAGAAATTTGTCCCAAATTTGTACAGGTCATCCATTGGGTATTGTCCAGACATCATTTCAGATCAATTCCAGAGATATTCGAAAATAGGCAGGAAAAACAGAAATTTTTTTTTTATAGAAAAGAAGGTCAGGATTCGATGTGTTCGGGTGTGTTTTGGAAAGGGCCGAGGACATTCCATGTCCATGAAATAAATAAGAGAGAAAAAAAGAAGGAAAAAAAAGGATTAGCATTTCATTTTATGTAGCTAAAAGAGAAAAAAAAGTTTGAATAGGACATCTTCAGACATGTGAGCGTGTGTAAGTGTTCTTGGGTGGTTGTTTGTGTGTTTGTGTCGAGTGAGTCGAGTCAATAGACCAAATAATCCTCATTCATTTTCATGAGTCTCCATTTAAATTCAATTCAACTTCACTAATGGGAGTCTGAAAGCTCCTGGACCTTGTTTTTCCTCCTCCTCTTTCTTACCCGTTTACCCATAGTCCTTCCCATTTATCTTCCCCACATTACCATCACAAAAAAACCAAAGGGAGGAAGCTCAGGTCACATTTTGGAAGAAAAACAGAAAAATGACG
>WJFB01002503.1:0-18781 GCA_009870185.1 Pygmarrhopalites habei
TTTCTGCCCACTCTGTATATATATATTACTATGTAATCAAACATCGTAGTAGTAGTACCACTAAAATTTGAATTTATAATTACAAACAGAATGAACGACTGACACCTACCATGTAGTCTTCTCTCAATCGAAGTCTTTGGAGAACATTAAATTGAGTACCATATTTGCTTCCAACTAAACATCCTTCTAAATTTGGTATGCGTTCTTCGCTCAATAGTGCCTAAAGTACAACAATTATGGTAAACATAACATGTTGTGCAAACTACAGTACGAGTTAATGACTTCATCACTGTCTTGTATTTTTTATTACCTCAGCAATGGCTGTATAAAAACTTCTAGCTACTCCAGATCCTTCTCCTGGTTCATCTTTGAATGTTACCTAATATAACATTAATATTATTGAAATATTCATTATAAAACAGTCAACGAGTAGGGTAATAGACACATGTATACATGAAAAACTCACTTTTACTCGATTCACAGCTAAAGGAGGATGGGGTGAAGTAGCCCTATAAATAATCAGAATAATTTTTGAAAATTTAAAATGCGAAATGATTCATACAATAAACTTGGTCTATTAAACTAATTTATGGAAAAGTCGGCAGACAAAAAAATGAAGATGGAAGAGAGGTACTTACCTTCGATGAGCCGAATTGTAGTGATTATTCAGTTCTTTAAATGTAGAAATAATTAATTGATTTTTATCTCTTTCCAATTTTGACAATGTCAAATCTCTTTGTTGAGAGTTTCTAAGTCGCTCCATTTCCCGTCTGAATCGACTTTCCTTGACTGAAAAAGAATTTAATACACCACATGAAATAACTTAACTTGAAGAATACATTTACATGAGATTTTTTTAGAATCATAATAATACATATTTACCAGGGAATCCACCCAATTCTGATATGACAGACCCTGTTTCTAATCCTACATCATCCACGAAAACTCTCCCAAAAAGTTCGAGCGTGAGGCGCCAGCGACCCAAAAGAACTTCATCAGATATCATGGATGAGTTAAAAAGTACCAACTGTTGCGTCGTACTCGATTGGTTTACTTGATCTAGTCCTCCTTTACGAACATTGATAAGATTTAGAGCTGGGAGCTTCAGTCCAGATGAGGGTGGACAAGATGTAGTTTCAACGGTGACGTGAGCAGAAACATTATCAGCCGCAGAGTCCATAGGAACAACAAGAATATCTGGAGCATCGCTACTACTATTTACTCCTTCCTATTATCAAAAATATGAGCCCATTAATATCTACAAACAATAAGCCGGTTGAAAAAAATTAAAATTGTAACATTTTCTTCTATAAAAACTTACAGTCACAGCTACTGGTCCACTTGGCCTATGGCATACAATCACACTTTTCCCAGGTGACCGTTCCGTATTTAAATCACCAACCGCAGAATCAATCATACTGCTTGATTGCTGGCCCACTACTCCACTTCTAATCACATTCACAGGTGAAGAGTTGAGTTGACTTGGACCAGGTGATAATTTCTTGGTGGAGACAATAATTGGTGCTCGAAGAATTGTCCCTGATGAACTAGAAGAAGTACCTGTCCCGACAGTGCCTTCCTTTTCATTTTCAGAAGCCAACGTTGACAAACTGGCCATACTCAAATCTTGTGGTGCACTTTGTGGTACCCACTTGTTAGTCGATGATGAAGAAGCAGACACGTTAATTTCAGGTATAGGACTAATTTTGACTAAAGGTGGTGGCTTTGACAATGGAATTGATATTACTGGTTCTACTGTGACGAGAGGACGACTACTACTACTACTTGAGCTTCCACTTGAAACGCTTACAGCTTCATTAATTGTTACAATCTTTTGCTTGATATCTTTAAATGATTCTGTTTTACTCGGTTTGCTCGGTTGGAAAATGTTAGTTGACTCGGGTTCTTCATCAACAGGCATTTCTTCCTCCTCTACAATGACATCTTCATGAGGAGCTCGAGTTTTCTTAGCAAGTAGTGCTGCGTAACTTGGAGAATCTTCTGACCGTGTCGTTAGTCCCAATTGAGATGTACGAATTTCCATTAATGTTGAATTCCCTGATCCAGACTTTGGCAATCCAAATAATTCTTCTTTACGGACTGAAGGCTGAAGTAGATGTGGTTTTTCCGCTGGTAATAAAGAATAAGGAAAATATTATGAATGATAATTTTGAGTTTAAATTTGTATTCTAAACGACACGTACGTTTAATTAAGATAATACGTATAATTTGAATTTAAAGTACCAAGTGGAAGACTTTCTCCGACAGGGGCCTACAAAATGCAAATGCGTAAACAAACATGTTTCAGAATTCATTCCATTATAAAATGATTTGAAATATGACTGTAATGGGTTTTCTTTGCTTCATAGAGAAGATTAGCTTTGGTTCTCTCAGGAAATCAAGAAACCATGAATAGGTTTAATCATCAGCAAAAAAGTGAATGCATAGTGCAACTTCTTAATAATATATTTGAAAGAGAAATTACATACATGAAATGGGTCTGGCGGTGGACAGCCTAAACAAAGTGTAGAGTCCGATCGTTGAAAGAATTGATGTTTTCTCCCGTTAGAATTTTTACCAACAGCACTAGCTTGTGATACTTCTTCATCATAATCTCCCAATTCCACAACATTGTTCAAGTTTGATTGAGCAGAGGTAAAACTCATGTCATCAGGTTCATCCGGGTCATGAACAATAATATTTTCAAAGTCTGTTGCATCACCAGAAACGCCCGTAGAACTCACTGAATTATCACTTCCACTTCTCAAGAAATATATTAATGAGTCAAAAACATAGGCAACATGTTTTAAACTGGACACATCAATCACGGGCAAGCTATCCAAATGCTCTGCATTATGAGCTCTCATCAAAGACAAAGAATACGAAAGAAATTCACGTCTAGCCAAATTCATTTCATCTCTTTCCCTTGCTGATCTTGTATCTCCAGTTCTTGTAGTCCAAGTAGTTGGTGCAGTACCCCCAGAACGACTTCGAATGACTTGAATATTACTAGTTGTTGTAGTCGTATTGCTGTTAGTACTAGTGCTACTACTATGACTTGTCGGTGGCTCACTTGAATTAGATGTTGTTAATGACGCACCGAATCTCAACTGCGAAAAAAGAAGAAATGTATTCAATAATGTTATTAATAAACTATATTTCATCACAGTTACTAGCTCTTACTTGGGCCTCAGTTGAATCCATTACTGTCAAAAGCCATTCCCAGACTGTGAGGAGTCGACGATCTAAATAAATTTGCAACTTGTTCAAATCTTCTTGTGTAACTTCAAGTTTTCTTGAGACACGAGGTGAAGTTCCAGGATATTCAGGAATAATTTTCAAGAGATCACCAATCTCTCTCATTATGATTCCAAAGGCTCTAGCAAGTCCTGATGCAGTAGTAGCCATTGTTACCGAGTCGTGATTATTAGCAGCAGCGGCGGCAGCAGCTACAGCTGTAGTTGCAGCTGACCTGAAATGCCATATTGAAACATTGATAGTGAACAGATTTACAAATTGGGTGACCAAAATTATTTTTTAAACAAGTATTTGACAATGTTTACAGAATTCTTTTTTTAAAAAAAATACTCACCGTCTCATAGTTCCAGATGCATGATCAATAAAAACTAAGCCACTTGTGGTTGCTGAACGTGTCCCAGTTGCTTCACGATTTCTAATTGCCCATTGCATTGAAACTGGAGCTAGATTTCCTCTCTGTCCACTTCCTTGAGTAGTGTTTGATCTTCTTTCAAATATTTGTTCATCCCCTCCAATGACAAATTCATCGACAACGCTAGTATTTGCATTATTTCCACTACCACCACCTGAACTGCTCCCTCCAACATTTCCAGAAACTCCACTAGTTCCAGCTCCCGTTGTTCCTCCAGCATTTCCAACTGTCACTGTATCCCTATCATCACTTTCATTCCCTTCTGATTCATCTTCATCATCATCATCCTCCTCCTTAAATGAGAAAATATACAACTATCAATACGCCGTATTTTTTTTAAAAAAAAAATAAAAGAAAAAATCTTCTCACTTGTTGAGTTGAATCATCAGAATCATCTTCAGAAAATAATGCAACACCTCCACCACCAGTATCAGACCCAGCTGTGGCATGGGTCTGAATACTTCTCTGAGCAACAGAGGAAGCATCATTTAGATTGCTTTGATTATCATCCGAGTCACTTTCAGATTCTGCCAACAAATCCAACTCCATGTCTGACTCCTGTTCTTGTCCCTCTACCATTGGTTGATCTCCATGATGATCACTTGGACCCTGGCCACGTTCCTCCCTCTCGTCCACGTTGTCGTCTACGTTGTCCATATCATTGTCGTGTCGCCCACCGAAAACTGATTTTCAAATATTTAAAAAAAATTATAATTGAGAATGAAATTTGTGACAGGTACGATGGACTTTTCTTTGTGTTTGCAAAGTGCAGACAAGAGTTGATTTTTAAAAAATTAACCTCGTTCTTCCCGTTCGTCTTGGTCTGGTTCATCCATCATTCCATCCTCGTTATCTTGATCATTGTCTTCTCCTAGATTCCTGTCTCTCTCATGATGTTCTCCTATTAAAAAATAACTTTTTTAATTCTCTGAAGCTAATTGAATCGAATTGTCAAATATGAATTATTCCAGAATATTATTACCACGACGTGATGTTGGCACAATTTGAATAGGATGAGATTCGTCCATCTGCGATGAGTTTGCAGCGTTCCGCGAGCTATTTCGAAAAGAAATCGTTTTGAACATAAGTATTTAAAGTTGTAACTAAAAACTATAATTTTGAAATGAAATAAATCAGTCATGGTTTTTACATAAAACATCAATAAATTACTTACGAAGTTTCAGACACTTGATCGGCTTCAACCACCGTACTCGAATATGGTTGAAGAGGTTCTACACTGAATAATTCTTCACTTGCAAAGTCAGATGTGGCTGGTAATAGAGGGAAAGATGCTGTTGGTCTTGCAACACCAAGGCGTACTGGGGCGATTTGGGAGTTGGCTATTTCACACAACTCTTCGATTGACAGTGTGATGAGTGAAGTGAAGACTTTTCGGCAGGACTCTACATGCGCTGGAGTGATTCCTTTCTTTGCTATTGGTGCCAATTCAACGCTTATTATCACAAAAATCCTAGCCACTGAACGAATATATCGTCGAGCAACAATTTCTGCTTCAGCTCGACGCTGTGGAGCAACTTTTGACTGCAATTCTCTTATTAAAGTATTCATCAAAATGTCCATCATCTGGAAACAGTTATAATAGACCCCCGTTTACACTTAATAAATTTAACCGAAAGAAAAATAGAATTCAATAAGAACTAGTCATCCAAATTATTTCTTACCTCACTATTACACTTCACAAGAATTTTGTATGTAAATTTATCCACAAGTGCTGTTCCACTTTGACCTTCACCGTTAGAGTCGGCCATGCCAGACATGAGCATCGACTTAACAGCAGTCCAATCATCTAAAAGTTGCTCAAGAGCAGTACGACTAAATCTTGGAGGTTGTAAATCATGATCCGGCATATCAGCGTCAGCTAAAAAGTAATAAATGAATAAGTACATAAATTTATGTCATATAAGTTACCCTAGTACAGTTTCATACTACTGTATTGTGATTTTAATTCAAGTGTCGAAAATACATACCCACTTCCGCAGCCTTCCTCTGTGCACTAGCTGCTCTAGTTCTAGTTGCTCGATACTGTTTTTGTTCAAGTAATTGTCTACCAGCTGTCTGCACCAAGAAAAGGAGTATATTCTCACCCCTACGTTAAATACAAAAAATCAAGAATTCAGTATTCGAATCCACAAACTGCACACTGTTCACTTTAAAAATTGAAAGAAGTGCATCTATCGAAGGCTAATAAAAACAATTTACCTTGAATTATTGATGGTAACCAAATCTGTCTCTCCTACGAGTTTGCAAAGGAGTTCGTAACGAGCTTGTTGATTTCCCATTACTAGTGCTTTGCATTTACATTTCTCCCAACAGTCACAATAAGCGGTGGGAGACGTTCTCTTCAACTTACAATCGTGACCCTTATGACAAACACGAGCACATTCTGTGCAACAACAGAGAGATCCAACCAAGCCACAAGTACGACACTCAAAAATATCCTACAAAGTCAATATAATTATTAATTTGACTTGTTGAGTATATATTGCAGTTCTCAAAGTAATCGTAAACTGGGCCGCCAAAAACTCAGCCATTAGTTAAGTTTAAATTACCTGATTTATATGTTCAGCTCCTGTCCAGGTAAAACTACAAGTGTCGTTACAACACAAGACATGGAGAGGCGAGTCATCGGGAAGAGAGCCAGGTGGATAAATCATAGACATCATGATTTTTCTAAAATTTAAAATATTTAATATTATAATTTTAAGTATGCATTCTGTATATTTCTTATAATTCTGGAATAAACTATCTTATCATTCACCATTTGATTTTACAACCTATAAAAATTTTAAATGTAACTGATTTTAAAAAGTAACCTTTGAACATCCGGGTCTGGAGATCTTTCTTTGGAAATTCGTTGAATAGCTTCAAAAATTGTCAGTGCAGCAGAGTATGCTCGACTGGACACAGCCAACATGAATGGAGTTTGACCTTTAGCATCCCTGAAAATCATTTAGAAAAGCAAAACCTTAAGTACAATCGCCTTTACATGATTAATAAAAACAACTTTCAAACTTTGAATGAATGAAATTAATACCTTTCTCCAAGAAGTTGATGTAAATGTGGTTCGAGTGTAAAATTTTCACACATTAATTTTAAAGCACTCTGAGCATTTTTGACTCTTTCATTAGCATCCCATACACAAGGACTTTGAGCAGAAGCTGCATTCTGTGATCCTGAACCCGTTCCCAGATTCGTATTAGATCCAAAAGCTCTAAAACCCATTACAACATTGGCAGACTCATTACTCTCGTTGGAATCATCAGCATCAAGAGCAATAGAAGTTGATGATGAATGACTGGGTAAAGCTAACGGAGCATAACAGTCTTCTGGTTCTGGAACTGGTTGATGACCGGCACGACGCATCATTTCACGAAGAGCAAGTGAAGGTGTTGACGATGGGGAATTTCGAGCAGCTATTATAACAAACAACGTGACTTTTATATTCATAGCAGACCATGAGAATATACATTTCAACTTAGTATTATACACCTCCACACTGAGGAAAGAAGCACAATTATGTTGTTGTATGACACATCTTACTAACAATAGAAAACGAAAGAGAATAATTAAAATAATTGCTCACCAACAGATCCTGGAGCACTGAGAACGGCTGTTAGCGAGTCAATGGTCGAATCATGGTGTAAAAATGGATTACTACTACTCGTACCACCACTTGTACCACTACTATTGCCAGCGTTTGTGTTTGCTGTATTTGTTTCGGATTCTTTATTCGTTGTCGGCATGGCCATTGAGACAGTAACATGGAAGATATTACGATTTCCATCACATCGTTCAAATAGAACCTTATTTAAAATTGCACTTCCTGGCTTTGACTGAATCTCATAGTCTAAATTGTGAAGAACTTGACGCACACCCTCAATGTCACACTTGAGAATCTTTGACATTAACATTTGAGGTTCCATTGCCAAAACCAGGACACCAACTTGATTCTTTTGTTGTGCTCCAACATGTGGTAAAGCATGAATCCCAAGTCCAACACATTTTAATGGAGGTAGATCAACCAAAATTGGATCCTTGATTGCTTCCAGACAATCTTTAACTAATGGATAGATTGTCCCATTGCCATCTCGTAAAATACTCATAAATTCACTATCACCACTACAGTTTAAAGTGATTTGAGCTGGATCAAGACCTTAAAGAACAAATAAAATCAAACACAAATTATTTTGCAATTGAATTAATGAATTGTTATATTCTACTAAAAAGCACTATAGAACATATGGAATATATAAACTCAAGAACTAACCCAAGAATGCTCCAGTGTCAGATGGAAAAGTGCTCTCACTCTCAACTTTCCCACTACTCAAATTGTATGACTTGTAAACCATCTTCTTGCCATCACGAACAACGGCATGAATACCAACTGCATCCACTGACAGGCTCAAAATGTTACTCAAATCAGTCAGATGAACACGTCTTGGGATTTTCTGGATACAATCTGGTGATTTTGGTAGTGTACCACTCTTTACAAGTTGTAACTCATCCAACCGAAGTAATCGACAATCCTGAAGCCAGGAAGCCGCTACATCTTCTTCCTTTCCATCTGATTTGGTTGTTAATATAATATCTTTCACGTTTGGAGGACAGTCTTTTCCGCTGGAAGTCGATCCTCCTTGTCCAATGGCAGTAGCTCCACCACCACTTGATTGTTGATTAAATTTGACGACAGCATAGGACCCATCAATTTTTAATACTTTCCCAACTATTTACAAAAAGAAAAAAATAAGTTATCAATTTCTAATAGTTTTTGATAAATAGAAACTAAAAACGGAAAGGAAGTCTTTTTTACTGGGTAAATTTTTAGAGTCCTCCACAAATACTACATCCTTTAGTTGCCACTCTTCTTCATCCTTCTTCTCATGACCATCTCTCATTGTTGTTGTCTTCTTGGCTCTTTTCTGTGACGTAGATGGTAATGTGGTGTCTGAGCATGTCGAGCTGGCAGGAGAAGGGGGAGGCGGCATTTCAGAACTCGATCGAGGTTCAGATTTTTTAACTTCTGTCGGTGGTGGACCAGGCAATACTTTAAACCGACATTTATCAGTCAAATTCCAAGCAGAATTTAGTAGTTGACCTGCGACAAACAAAAATAAGTCTTAAAATGGACGAACAAAAAACAGGATGCATATTGTTTTTCATTATTTTTTCTTTCACGACTCACGATATGATGATAATATAATATTTTAAAAAGATAAAATAATTTACTTACCAACTTTTGGGATTCCACCACAAACAGTGAACCCAATTGAACCAGCTTGATACATAGGTGCAACTCTCATGAGGACTTGACCTCCTAATGTAATCTCACTTGAAGTACCACCACTATTAACATTGACACTACTAGAATTTTGAGTATTTGTTGAAAGTCCACTAGAACCACCACCACTCCCACTAGCTGGTTTGTGTTGTTTCTTTGATTTGGTTCGATATTTATCCCACAATTTTTTCCTTTGGTTAAATGGTAGGACTCCCCACCAGTACAATGTATTGGATTCAGTTCTTGCCAATGTGTACAAATTACAAACTACGAGTTGTACAACTTTTTGACTCTGGAAAGCATCTTGATAAACTTGTGAACTGTGTTCCAGCCTTGAAGCAACATGAGCAATAGAGTCATCGACCCACGTTGCAACTTTCCCCGACTCTGTTGACACAGAACAGCGTATGGAGGAGGCGGATATGCACACTACTTTCTCATTGACAAGGCCGAGTGAGACCACACGAGGATGAAAGATTGCTGGGTTCTATGAATTAATAACATACCATTAAATTTGTAGAGAAATGACATAACTCTGGATAAAATAATATACAAGAAGTGGACTGGGATGCTTGTATTCTTTTTTTAAAAACAGAAAAAACAACAATTTAAAAATGAAAATTTGTGGCACTAAATGTTTAATAAATTACCTCATGATGATAAGGCTCAACTTCAACCCATTTCCATTGATATAGTAGACCATTGGCACCGACTGCAATAAGTTCACTATGCATTGCAGCAATAGCAACAAATTTGGTGGCACAATTTTTGGATGCATCTGGCCAGTACTCCATTTCATCAGAGAGCCAAATAGGACTACTTTGATTCATTGCAGGATTCGAAGCACCAGAACTCGTTCCCTGATGTGTTTGTCCAGATTTGGAACTTGACCGATTTGCATCGTTAACAGATCCATCATTTGAATTATTATTCCAAGGTTCTCGGAGAGCATTCTCTAGCCAACGACGAGGACCAAAATATTGTCGATCACGCCACCTTGAGAAACTGTCACGATCGCCCGACTCAACAGTACCCGAGCCTCCACTTCGATCAGACTGTCGTAATGTTCTTGCACCAGCTGACGTTCGACTTTTTTTAATATTATAAAAACATTTTAAACAGTATTCACAAAAAATATTTATGGATAACGTAACAACAGCAGTACATGACAAAATATACTCACTTTCTAAGTGACGAATATGCAAACATATCATCAGGAAAGACAGCATCAACAGCATCTGAGAGCATAACTGGATCAGCGCCTCCTATTCCGCTATCTAGTAATGACATTAAATCTTCGGATACATAAGAATCTTGGGAATCGTCAGCATCATCTCCTTCTTCATCATCACGAGACAACAGGTTATTTACAGCCAAGCTACAGGACACAGAAACAATAACGTGTATATGAATATGCAGTGATTACTAGTACATACATCATAGAGTCAGTTGGTATTGGTAGGTATATACAATAAATACGGAAACAGTTCACTTACTTAACATCTAAATTCGTTCCTGTACATATTCAAACAAAGGTCAATTTCATTAGTAATATGTGAACGTCACAGAGTGTAAAAAGTTTTATTATATAATAAAAAAATATTTTTCTTTTTCATCATGTTATGTAAAATTTACTTACGTTGCAATTCACGTATTATTAAACTTCGGGATTTCCCCTATAGAATTAAAAAGAATAAAAGTATTCACAAGTCAGTCACTCAATTGAAACTTGGATAAACAATGATGTCATAACCTAAATTTACCTGTAAAACCATTTGTGCTTGATTTATCAAATCTTCTGGTACATATTGAGCTGGAACTACTGGACGGGAGGATGCCACTATTAAACAAAATACATTCTTGCATAAAAAACAAAGCCTACAAATTTTAACATTTATACAACAAATTCGGGCAAAATGAATTCAGTTCATGTATCAATAAATACAAACTGTGTATTAGTCACACACAGCCCAAAGGGAATATTAGAGTAATGGAGAGGGAATGGGGGGTTAAGATGGAGGATTATTCCTCATTTATATGCCTATCTCGCTGAGTAATTATTTCTCATGAAATATTTTGTTCATTCAATTGTATGGCATAACATTACTTACTAATAACACCAGTACCACGACCACCTCGGAGAGCAGTTCCATTCCGATTAATCCTTCCTCGCTGCCGTTGCTGTTGACGTACAGACCCGCCACTAAATGGCTTACTAGCCCTTTATAATGAAATAAAATAAAGTTATATGTACATCTGGAGAAATAAAAAGAGAAAGAAAAGAAAAATAAATAATGGTTACATTTTTGATGCTTCATTTCGACTTAAATCAAGCCTGTCTGAAATGACAGAGAAGGCCAGACGAGCCACTCGTCCATCTTCAAATAACAAAGCAATATGTGCTGGTCCCACAGCAGCTTGTCTGGCCACACTAGGCCCTCCACGGAGTGTTGATAAAGATGAAGGAACATTTAAGCCATATCGGTTAATTCTCTCCCCTAACTCACGAAGTCTGAAAAATAATTAAATTCGTTTGGCTCAAAAATGATTATAAAATGGTTTTAATTAATTTTTAAAATTGTAGGAAATCATTACGATCACGTCTGACAAATCATTTTTGATATCCATTAAAGTCCACAACAGACCATGCTATTGTTCATTCTATGTCAACTAAGGTTCTACAAGAAATGACAAAAAATAATTTACCTTTCTGCCAATTGTTCATCTGAGCCAGGGAGAGGATGTACCACAAAATGGACAGACGTCATGACCCTGTCCCTTTCAAGTTTCGCCTTCCTCTAACTGACCTAACGTATTGCCCAAAGTCTCTCGTCCCTTAATCTTTCAATCTCTATTAAAAACTATCATGGAAAAATTCAGAAATACTTACAGTGCTGTTCGCACCCTTTATCCTTTCAAAGCGCCCACTACAAAAAGTGCCGAAAATTTTGACAGAATTTTTTTTTCGAACAAAATGTTTGGTTCCGTTGACCCACCAAAGACAACTTTATCCAAGGAGTCGAGAGCCAAGAATCTAATTATAAAGGCTTGGAGAGAAAGGTGGACTGATGTCCAATGGGGGATTCACGTTCGGGCTGTAAGTGTCATTACAATAAATTACGAGATGTTTTTTATACGAGAAACTTTGACATTATACCTACTTTACGTAAATTTTACGAAATTTCACATTGTTTTCAGCTGATTGAGACAGATTCAGATGCAGCATTCATAGCTGATTGTATTCTTCAGCAAGCCTTGAATGGACCCGGACCAAATGCTCTTGTCCTGTCATATTTGATGCACTCTGTTTACTCACAAGTAAGTTTTAAAGTTAAAAGTAATTGCTTAGGAACGTATATTCGATTTGTGATCTTATCTTATTTTCCAGATGATCTCATCTTCTGCTGTATTAAAAAGTATAAGTCAATATGATGGATACCACAAACCTTTTTGTATTGGAAGTCTCCTTGACTTGCTGGAAAATATTAAAGTATGAAGTAAACATTGAACATTACTATCATATAGACTCGAGAGTTAATTTAAAAGTAGTGACTATACATTGAAAAATAATGTGTGTGTGTGTTCTTGTGTCAAGGAACGAGTCATTCTAAATGACAGAGAAGAACCAGAAGAGTGTCTCCAACTTGCACTTGCCGTTGAAGCGACTGTCCATTGGCTCCTCACCTGTATGTATTCATCCCTGGAAAATCTTTCGGATTTATCCCTTTCCGATGTTCCAGTGGAAGAGGAAGATTCCAAAATTGTGACAAAATGTAGAAAATTATTAGAATTTTTCCTTGGAGATACATATATTTCAGCTTTACTTCATATTGCAATCGTTGAAGACGCAGGTAGTATCCATACTATTCCATAACTATCTACCACATTTAATTTAAATATTTAAAGAGTCATTTTTACAATAGTATCTATTTTCAAAACAATAAATTTCAGAAATGTACGAAAAAATCAAAAGAATGTGTGCAGAGGTTGCAAACATTGAAGCAGAAGTTGGGAAAAGGTGAGGAATTTTTGAAGTTATTTGTAACCTACAAAAATTGTTTTTGATTTATTTCAAATAAGCCAAAGTTGTATTTAAAATTACAAGTGCTATGTTTTACTTCCTTCCGTAATGAAAAAAGGAAACTACCGGGTGGACATAATAGCGATGATATATCCAAGATTATTAATTTGGTTCAACAACTCCGAAGTTTTCGTGAAGAAAATGTAGACCCTAAGAATCTCATCATGTCTGAATCTGTTGATGGACTACAGACACTCCCTGTAAATGGCGCTATCCAAACTGTCATCATGACCGCAGCACTCCTTCGATCATTCAAGGATATTTCCAATATTGTCACAGATCTTTTAACCATTAAGCGTTTGAAGAAAATGAATAGCACTAATTTATACTGTGAGATTGTACATTCAACTGTACTTGGATTGCTAGGCGCTATAGGGAAGGATCAAGAGCTCAAATTTATTGGATTTACCTTTTTTCAATTACCAACATTGCTGACTGTTGTAAAGAAGAAATTGAATGGTAAGTTGTTTTATATAGTTTATTTCTACACATACTTACTCTGTTACTTACTTACTCTGATCGTATAATAAAATTTTTTACTCTTCTTTAGATACTGGAGATGATTTAGCAGCAGGGCTTGATGCCTTCATAACAAACGAATCAGCATTAGACAGTAAGCTCTGTATTTATTTTAAATTTAAATTTACGAAACATAATAATTTATTATTAAATAAGTATGATATTAACAGATTTTTTTTGTCTTATCCAATTCTCAGTTATTGATGCCAAATTACATTGCTCTACATTGGACTTGTTACTCACAAATTTGCATAAAAATGAGTTAATTAGTGACGTAGTGAAAGCAAATCTGCTTACAAAGTAAATACATCAGTTGAATTTTCCCAATGAAGAATGAATGTTAACCCGTTAATGACTCTATCTGTAATTACTTACAAAATTTGTTGATAATGTTTAGAAAAGGGCCTTCCAATGTGACTTCAAAATCAAATTCAAGTAACGCCATTTTAATTTTAAAAGCTGAATCAACTCTAGCATCAGTATTGAAAACATTAGACGGAGATTATTCGAGAAATCAGGTTTGTAAATTTAAATACTTGTCTAATAGAATTTTAACCTTGGATGCTCGCACATATTACAAAATAGTAACAAATAATTACCAAGTTTATTATATATTTGTTCTGTAGGATGTGATCTTGAGTGTTCTTTGTGACATGCTTGGTAAAAGTTTTGAATTGATTCTAACGGCTGCTGCGACGACGGGTACATTGCAACAAGTCACCTCAAGATTAATAAAATTAAATCAAGTAAGTAAAACATTACTAAATTTCACTTTCAAATGTAAGAAACAATCACACCAAATGTGATTCCATCATAATAACAACTTGAGATTCATTATTAATTTTTTTGCGATAGTTTAGTCGACAAGTTAATGGAGAGGGGAATAAAGCATCAGCAACACGAGCCATGATTTTTGACATTTCTTTCCTAATGCTCTGTCGCACTGTACAAACTTATGGACCTGAGGTACTCATATTTCTCTGCAAATGTAAATTTTGTTCATGAAACGTTTTTCATGTTTCCGTCTCGTTCTCTGTTCTAGTCGATTGAGTCTGAGGATCCAGATTGTTTTTTCGAAGAATGGTATCGTAACTGTATGGTAGAAGAAAATACAGCAAAGAATCCAGATTTAATCCTTGCCCGTTGTGATCAGAATAAAGTGGACATGCTTCTCAATCAGTATCTACAAGGAGATACGGAATTGAAAACTAGGTATTTTTTCTGATATGTTCTTGGTGGTGTGGCTGACTTAAATAAAAATTCTAATGACAAATGAATATATTTTTCCTTTACAGTCTAGTATTCTGGCATGAGGTTTGCACAAACGCTGTGGGTGTTGTTCAAAATTTACTGTTAGCCTGGGAGAATGGAGCAGTCAGTTTTACAGATGTGAAAAAAGTTTTAGATGTGTTCAGGTCCAGAATCTGTTCGTTGCCTGTATGTGTGTCAGCCTGGTTGTGTGCTTACATTCAAGTAATTTGACAATTGTGAAATTAAATATTTTATTAGAAAATATATTATGATTAATTGAAATGAATAAGGAATTTTTTTCCATTTAAGGTGATGCCTGAAGAGCAGTGTGGAAAGGCTAGATATATTTTAGACCATTTTCTAAATCCCGTGATTACGGAAGATAGTCAGGATCATTTTAAAGAAAGGTAACCAAGATTTTTTTGCACTTTCAGTGTAAACTTTAGAACTAAATGTTTAAATATACGAACATAATCATTTGATGTGAAATGCAGATGTGCTATGATGTCCGCCATTATTGCAAAAATGATGGATTGTGTCCAGCCATCAACTACATCAGCTTCACAGTCTGGATGTATCACTGAAAGTAAAACAACGGCCGAATTGTTGGAGAGCTGTTTTAAATGCATGTCCGAAAGGGGACTTTTAGATGTTGAGACTACTTTAAATTTGAAAAATTTGATGGAAATGTGTGGTCATGCTACTTTCATAAATTCATTAATACAGGTACAAATGGCTAAATATCAAATTGGGAGCATTCAATTATTTTTGTGAGGAAAATGCTGTTTACATTCTGTGCTCTTATATTCTTGTGTTTAGGAATTATTTCAAATTCAGTATTCTATGAATTTGGAACAGTGGTGTAATTTGTGTTACGGGATTATGCAAATTGATTTGAAAAACTGCACAGAGGCAATGCTTCGAAATGTGGTTCCTTCTCTACTCCGGTTTACTGTTGGGTAAGATTGAAATTTGTATTTATGAATTCATACTTTATTTTATTGCAATCAATTAAAGAATTTCTTATAGGAATAATTTAAAATATAATAGAGCATCACATTTTGTGGAGCCACAACTTGTTGCTCTAGGTATGAATATTGAAATTTGAGCATTTTATTGGAGTTTGTCAAAGCATTTAACATATTTGAATCTCATTTGATTTTTTTATCAATATTTTCTTAATTAGTGACTCTCGTTGTGGACTGTGTACTCTCATTTTTTCTGCAAACTAAATTATCAACAAAATCTGAAGTGGTGGGTTTTGGTGAAGATACAGAACCAACAACCAAAAGACGAAAAGTTTCCCTTCCAAATAATGCTGACAGTTCAGAGGTAAGAAGAGTTGTTTTTTCACGACGATTTTGTTCTGTACTTGATTATTGAATTTAGTGTTTTAAATGGTGATTTATTTCTGTAGAGCATTGTACTGGAGAATCTTCTCAAGAATGTGTACTATGACTTTGAAAAATTTTTATGTAGTAAAAATGAATCAAGTCCTCAGGTTGTATTCATTCTGAGATTCTTGGAACAAATGTGTTTCAAGACACCAGACTTATCGCTCTTGCATTCCGTTTCAAATCGTCTAGTAAGTTATTTTTTTATTTCTTCGAAAATGTACTCTCGCAAAGACATGGCTGAAAATTTGAAAATAATTCACATTTCCAATATTAAATGAATTACAGATTAAACGTCTAATGAATTTGATGCACGAGGAGATGAGTTCTAATTTGTTGCTTGGATTGTACAACCTATCAGATAAAGCAGGGAGACGAGCTTGTGCTCACGCAGTCTGCAATCTAAAGACACTAGATTTTGACATGTAGTTACCTGGTACAAAATTGGAAAAGTTTTTAATATTTTAAATAATTTATTTAGTAAGCAATATTTACTAAGTTCCGAGTTCCATTAGAAGGATTTCCCTTCTCGTACAATTTCAATCTGAAAACAATTGAAATTTCTTCTTCAATGTAGTTAAGCACCTACTACATTGTATAACATTATTCGCATTTTTGCTTTTATAATATTGATTTTTAACAAAAATGTAAATTTATTTGTTCATAATAAATTGGGGATTGTTTCCAAACATTATTTAAATTCCTCAAGGTTTTGACCTATTTGAAAAACCTCTTTACTGACTCATAATTTAATTGTAATGTAGACCGGCATTCCAAATCATAATAATTAACGTAGAAACCTTCAGTTCAGTTCAAATCGATTTTTCATTCTGACAAAATATAGTAAGTTGTATGTAGAACGTGAGTTCTTGGAACAAGCCCATCGTTAATCTGTGGTATTGTCCTCACGATTATACGATTATCTCTGATGACAAAATTGAAATGATCTGTCAGTCTGATAATAGATTCATCAAAGTGAACAATGTAGCAAGTATGTGCGAACAGTCAACCACTTGTACTGATTGCAGTAGGTCGAATCAATAGTTTATGTTCATGATATGCAGTAAACGTAACATGTGAATAGTGGTACCAATATCATGATCCCATACCATGACCCTTTTATCTAACGACTTTACTTGGACCCAGCAATTTTAGTATATTAGAGAACATGTTTTTTTCCACTCTACACCTACAGCATGATTTATAAATTTCAATGTAGTAACAGCCGTTGGAAGGTACGGGTCGTGCTGTGAAGAGTGTGGGTGCATGTATTCCTGGACAAAAAACGACAGCTTGAAAAAGGAGGTCACCTCAATAAGATAATTATAAATGTGACATTTTCTTGTTAATAAAGTGAGACAAATTATACAACTCCACATTGACTTAGTTGCAACTTAAAAATGTCCATCATTCATCTCACCATCTTTCTATGTCAGGTTCGTACTTATAATACACGATCTCACCATTCATTTCAATCTTTTCAACATTGGAGGTCAAAGACATTTCTGACCTTTCTCCATTCTATTCCTCAAAGCTTTCACCGTGACGGTCAATCTAAATTGGGGTGCCATGAGACTGAATAAGAAACTTAATATACGATAATGACCTTTGACCACAATGTTCGTGGGATGGAATATGATGTATCCAATATTTGATTGCAACTTTTATGAAATTTCCTAGACTGTCGTTTTTCTGGCTCACATCCCAGTTTCATCCGCTGATACACCTTTATACTACGGCTGGTTTTTTAACGCTGAGGTTGCAGATTCAGTAAAAGAGATCACTCAACAGTATTTAAATGGTAATCTCAGACAACATTATTCAAAATGAATTTGTGTCATTTCCATGCAATTACTTACATTACAGTATGTACACATTAAGGTATTTCATTTGCATTGTGTTGGCGACAAATCTACTCTAACTAAGTTAGTCTTGTGATATTGTCGTTCTCATTAGAATAGTACAAAAATAATTCAAGCTTATTTAGCTGCCTACCGTTAGTTATATTTGATACAGAAAACCTATTTTAGAATCTATAGTTACTTGAGCGTACTACTGAGGGACTTTAATTGTGACTAGCACAAAGTCAAACTGTGAACTCAAACAAAATGCGGGGGTCCGTGGAGATACTATTTAAATGAAAGGAAAAATACAGAAAGAGTATACAAAATATGTGGCAAGAGCAGAGAGTAGGTAAAAATTTTATTGGTATTGTTCAAATCCTTGGTTTCCTTCATAACCAAGTTGACGAAGAAAATGTTTAATTTTGCAATGACCAATTATTACAATATGGTAAAATAGGATATCTTAAGTAATGTTAGTTATGAACTGAAGGTAGAACTGAAGTAATATAAAAGCTGTACACTCATATTAAAGAAGTGTATTAAAGCAAAAAAGAAAAGTGATAGATAATATATATCTAATAGATATTGTGTATGATGTGAGTTATTAACTAAGTACAAATAAAATATATCAGAGTTTTACACTTACTACATACAGGGTGGCCCAAAGTAGACTGGATAGCTTTCATATCGAATAACTTTTGTAATTTTTCGAATTATTTCATT